>SKCR01036364.1:0-69395 GCA_019454045.1 Zanthoxylum bungeanum | reverse complement strand
AATCATGGATTCCGATGGTTTCTCAGTGAACCATGAGTCTTGGAGACTCGTATAGACGTGTAGGTGTTTATAGTGGATAAACACTGAACGACTCACCGAAGATTCTTAATGGATGGTACAACAACGTCAATAAGAATCTTCTCGGGTTGAGTGAGCATAGTTATTATTTGACTTGAGATACCACTGTGGATATCTGAGTTATCCTCCATAATTAGATGGTAGTCATGTCACCGATATATTTAGATCATACCTCCACCTATTCGTTGGGTGTGGACTGATGCTCATGATATCATGTGTGTATCAAGATAGGATCCCTCAGCTCTGTGTACATAGTATAGGTATTCAATATGGAATTAGCAATCTGTTAAATCCATGGGCCCGTGGTACATTTTAGAAATTAGTTCTAAGTGTTTTTTGAGGGATTTCTAATAGAAACGTCGACGTGATTATATCTATAGAGATTTGACCTTTGTATCTATATCTCTGGATTAATCCGGATACCTGTGACGGAGGGATTATACGTATGCAGTGACCTCGACCTGTATGATTCAGCGAGTTTATCCGTGTTCGTCATAATTTACGGGTGGGTGAATTATGGACACGAAATTTGATTTCGTGACGGATATGCCTAAATCTAGAGAGTCTCACTAATGAAATTTACTCGTAGAGCATTAGAGCAACTGTTATGAATAATATTGATTATTTATAACTCGTACGAAAAATACATTCAATCAGGACCTAATGGTCATTTCCGAATTAATGTGTATTTGTATTTAATATTTGATATTATTAAATACACATTAATTAAATATCAATTTGTGATATTTCTAATTATATCATGAATATATGTATTTGAGATATTTAATGTAAATATAATACATATATTAGATATTTATATTAATTAATTAATTAATTAATTAATTATTAAATATTATATTAATTATAAAATAAAACTTCTTATGTCATGATTAAGTGGGAAATGGCTTGATATAATTGGAACACATTTTCTCAACTTTATTAAAGTAAAATTGTTGCTTTTTAAAGCTGTATGTGTGCCAATTATAATGATTCAAAAATAAATAAATTTTTTTTTTTTTTTTGCCATAATCGGCAAAGTGGGTTTTGATTTATCAAAATGGTTTTTGATTCTTTTTGAAAACTTAGACAAGTTTCACAAAATATTTTTACAAAGTAAGGTTGAGAGAAAAACTTGAAGAAAAAGGAAATTCATCCACAAAGTCTTGAATTTGCAAGTAATTTCTAATTTTCTTCAATTAGGAAATTGTTTCCATGAGCCTAAGCTTCAATTAGTGATGCTTATAATTTTCTCTAATCCTTAAGTATGTAATTTAATTGTGTTTAAAGCTTGTTGGATGTGATTAGCACGTGTGATTAATTATTGAGCTAATTAAGAGTAATTAAGCTTAATAAATTAATTAGAAAATTAAAGTTGCCATTCTAGAGTTAATTAGCCATTCATAATTAGCCTAGAATTGTTCTTGATTAATTTCATGATGGTGAGAATTAATTGGTGTGGTAATTTGAAGATGAAAGTATTGAATTTTATTAATTTAGTGTAAATTGTCCAATTTGAGTGATTTGTGAAATTAGGGTTCTTAACCCACTCAAAGTTTGGGGCTTTTCATATATATACTTTAATTTGATGTATATTTGATGCATGTAAAATTTGGGATTAATTGGATTTGATCTTGATGTGTTATGAACAAATTGGGCCAAATTGCAATTAATTAAAATTCCGGGCTGTTTTGTAAATTCCAGAAAAATCTGGGCAGTGGCACAAATCTGGAAAATTTTTCTGGTTTTTTAGCAAACTTGGAAAAATTATTTTGGGATTAATTTGGAATTAATTAAATATGTAATTGACATATTTAAAACTAAAATAATTAATTTGCAAAAGTTTGGGGTAATTTTTTAATTAAAAGAAATATGATTTCTTAGGTTATATTTCATAATTTAAGTATTGGTTAATTAAATAAAAAGTTTATTTAATTGTTCAAAGAAAATTTTTTGAAATCGGAGAAATCATTTTTCCGCGTTTCGCTGCGCTAACCTTGTAATTCCCAATAAAACCCCAACAATTAGGCTATGTTTTTAGCCATGCATAATCTAAATAAGTTAAATACTAGTGTAATAGAAACCTTAAACTCTAAAATAATGAGTGGGAGAGGGATATATGACAATATATTCCGCGATCTCCGTTGTTAGTCCGAAAATGTGAGATTCAAAAGGCGCCTCGAGATAACTTTATTTTCGTCCCCTATGGGTGGTGTCTATTTTGGGTCAATATCAAGTTTGTTTTCCGAGAGGATAGGAACTCTAGATCTATCTGGTGAACAGACCTACCCTACGGCGGCACTTCACTAGTTAAATACAAGGGTCCCGAAACAACGGGTTACACTCACAAAGGAATGATTAAAATGTTAATCAAAATTCCTTGATCAAATCGAATGGTGGTTGGTTAATATAGGAATAAGAGTTATTCCTGCATATATTAATCAATTGAGATTGTTTCAATCTATCATGTAAATACTTGACCTACCCTACGGTGGCACTTATTTGTGGGATGATAGATTTCCGTGGCATAGTAATTATTTTTAGGTTTCAGATTCATTTTACATGGTCCATGCATCATGTTTACTTTTATGCCAAAAATGCTTGTGATGATTTTAGTATGCGATGAATGAATTTTTGAATACATGTTTATTTTAAAATATATCAGCCCTTTTTTCCCCCGATATTTTCATACTTGCTAATGACAAATATACGAGAGAAAGTTACATTAAAGAAAAGTAACATGAAAGTTGCCTTAGTATTTTGAAGACCTTAAATTTGTCATGAAGGAGGAGTGTCCTCCAGAGCCAAGCTGTATATGATATTCACCAAAGGTGGGTACGGCCAATGCTACTTGCTATCAGGGATGTCTGATGTTCTTGCTGCAAATCATGAACCAATGGCTACAACATCTATGATGATGGAGTCATTGCAAGACTTTGGATTTGATCCTTCGGAGTGGTAACATCATAAGGAATTGGTCTCAATGATGACGAGAAGATGAGGAGAGGAAGAGGAAATGGACCATCCAAGAGAACGTCTTGAGGATGATGACCCCATTCAATGCGGCCGCCCCACAGCCAGGTGACCATGATAATGGGATATCTTTCGAAGAGTTTCCTATATTTTGAGAGAAATTTTGTTATGAACAAGTTGATTTTCACTCTTACATAACTGCTAAATAAGCTCACCTCCTTAGAGTCCATGCTGATGGATCCTCGTAAGCCTAATGGAGAGGCAAATGTTACCGAGTCTTTCAAAACTACAAAGAAGAGAAATAAACACTAGAAAGAAAAATGGTACAACTACTTGGTACATGGAAAGACCTCGATGAAGGTAAAATTTTCATAAGAGTCAGGACATGGGATGCTATTTCAGTAAAAGCAGTGGGAGTTATGAGTTTTCAATTTTCAAATAAAAGTTATTTTAATTTAAATAAAATATTATTTATTTCTATTTTGTCGCATAAATTTAATTTTTGTTTCAAAACTATTGCATGATGGTTTCCATTTTATTTAATAATAATAGTTATTATTTCAAAAATAGATTACCAATATGCAAAGGAAACTAGGAGATAACTTGTATGTGTTAAGACTGTTAACACATAACTGTAACGACTGGTAGTTTTACTACTACCTACAGTGATACTGTTAGATACGAAACGAAGACACATATAAAATAAATTATGCTGGGACTCAAATATGCTCGTAGAATGACTTTGGGGATGATCGGTAAATTTTTTGAAGTCCCGTGACGGGACTGTACCGTGTTTCATTAAAACAGCCCATAGTATTTAGGGCGTATATTTTTCGTACAATCTCCGATTTTTATACATTTTATATCGTCGGAAAGATGAGATCGAGACCTACAACTTCCGCGTTGATAATTTTCCCAAAATAGGACTAGATATACGTCAAAAATACAAGTCAAAAATTTGGATGAATAGTAATTTCGGACCCAAGTGATAAAATCTACAAATTTCTCCATTTCTCTAGACACTTCTACATTGTTCTTTATATCAATTAAGTCCCACTATATAAAGGGACTACTATTCATCAATACCAAAAAGAAATTGGAAGCAAAATAGAAAAGAGAAGGGAGGAAGCCGAGAGAAAAAGAGAGGGAAATAGAAGAGGAGAAGAAAGAAAGAGAAGAAAAAGAATAGGAAAAAGAAAAGAAATAAGAAGAAAAGAAAAGAAGAAACAAGAAGCAGAGATTGAGCATCATTGGAAGCTTGGAGGGTGTAGGAATCAAACATGGGAAAGGTAAGAAATCCATGACCCATTTTCTTTAATTGGTGAGCTTAGTGATTTGGTATTTGTGTAGTGTTGAGAACTTGAGTATGATGATAATTGAATGATTCCTTTTGTTTTGAGTTAATAAAAAGGTTGATAAAACTCATTTGTTTAATTGGGATGGAAAATTGGTGAGTTAATAAAGTGAATTAAAAGTGAGATTCTTGATGAATTGATGTTTAATGCATGTAAAATGGAGTGTAAAATGATGTTTTGTATATTGATTTTTGGTTTGGAAGTGTTGAAATGGAGTAGAGTTGGATAACATGAGCTTTGGATGAATTTGGAGAAGAAACCAGAAACCTGAAAAACGCAGGCGCGTTGCGACGCAAGGAGGATTTCGCATTGCGACGCGAGAGGAAGAAGGTGACCGGATTCTGGACACAGCGCGTCACGACGTGCAGTCTTTCCTATGTCGCGACGCGAGACTAGAACCTCACCAAATCAGTTTTAATACCCAATTGTGTCCTAACGCATTAGAGGCCGCCCTTATGGACTCATATCAGCTTATCCACATGTCATGTATCAGTTTATGTTCATCATAAGACTTGTGTATATAATACAGATGGATCTTTAAGTATTAAAAGTATCGAGGTTGTTTTACTACGATGATTCTAATTAAGTTCCGATCATAGGTTATCTGCAGGAACCACTTCGACCCAGGATCCAGTGCCAGTTAGATTCAAATACAGTGAGTTGACACTCTCTCTTTTACTTATTTTTCATTTTTCATTTCAGATCAAACTTATTTTTTCTGAAAATAGGGCGTTAGCCAATTTATTTTTATGTTATTTATGAATAAGCATGTTTTGAGAAATGTTTTAGAATGAGATGTTTTCAGTATGGTTTTTATATTTTTCGTGGCATGAGGGAAAAACTCACCCCAGTATGTAACTTGATATAGTTGGAATTGAAGGATACATAAACATGTGCACATGTAGAAGACTGATGGGACGGCGATACGTAACGCCCTCAGATCCTAGTTTTAGAGCTTGGGTGGTAGCATAGATTCGCACCCCCAGTTCTAGTTTGTGGCTTGGGGGACGGCGATAAGTAACTCCAAAGACACCAGTTTCAGAGACAGTAGTGGCATGCTTTGGGGGACGGCGATACGTAACGCCCCAAAGTCATGGATTTGCACTGCTGGCTATAGTTAGGCGTATGGGGGGACGGTGATACGTAACGCCCTCATACGTCAAGTTTTTCAGACAGAGATACAGATTTCAGACAAAATTTCAGATTTCAGACACATTTTTCAAAAGAGCTTTTAGAAAAGAAAGTTTTCCCGAAACAGAAGTTTTATAAGAGATTTTAGAAAGAAGTTTAGAGTTTTAAAAATAGAAACCAGTTTTCCTATAAAGTTATTTTAAGAGTTTTTCGGTTTAGAACTAAATGTTTTATAATAGTTTTTCATTTTTAGTCCACTCCCTTAGATCGTATAGCGATCTAACCCCCACTCCAATTTCTGTATCTTACAGGTTTCTCGGAGGACGAGCTCGGGAGGACGGATACTAATGCAGTCACTAGGGATGGAGTCCACCAGTATGAGTCAGAGTTTGAGTAAAAGTCCAGTCTTAGTCAAGTACAAGTCATAGACAAATATGAGTCTTATATCAGTCTTGATGTGTGTAATCATTATGAAATCCATTGTTATCAAGTAATATAATTAATATAAAGTTTGTTTTCAGTGTTTTCGAGTTGGGCTACGGTCCCATACATAGTATAGTCAAATTAAGATAAGTAAATTAATATCAGTCATATGTAATTAGTCAGAGGTTGATGGGGTTAGTACTTCTATCCCATGCCGGTAACATCTCCCAGATCGGGGATGTTACAAAGATGGTATCAGAGCATGGTCTAGGGAGTCGGTGACTGCAGTGGCATAGTGTTGGGGTCTTGTATACGCAGTATGTCCGGGATACCCGTATATGAGGCAATACGTCTCCAATATCCAATCCTAGAGTGTGTCCTTAAAGCTCCATAGATAGTTTAGTAAGCCTTATTAGATCATTCAAATAGTATCCCCCGTAAAAAACAATTTCACTCTAGATACCTGTTAAGAAATCTTATTGTAGATATACCGATCTAGCACCAGAAGAGTAAACGGGTTATGCAAATAGACAATATGATTATAAGAAAAGTTATCACGGAAGTGAGAAAGAAAAATTATAAGAAAGAACAGAAGGGTGCATAAGAGTATAGGTAGTCAGAGATAAAGAATTGTAAGAAGATGGATTAAGACAGAGAAAATTTGAGGATATTTATCTAAGAATATACATGAGAACAGAAAAGCCCGAAAAAATAAAAGAGCGCCTAGAAGTAAGATCCCTTCCCTCCTCAGAACACTCCTTCAAGCCAAACCAGTAGTCTTCACGTACTTCCTATAGATAGTAAAGTCTCAATAGTATCCATTCAGAAAAATAGGAAGAAAAAGTAAAGTTAGGAAGTAGAGTTAGGTACAGAAGGAAGATATCTGAGTAATGGGAAGTAAATAGAGATAGAGAAATAGAAACAGATAAGAAATGTTGAAATCTATAGTAATAACAATCAGAGACATGGAGTTAAGTAAAAAAGGATGATACCAGAACTAGTAGAAAGGATGAGTGTAGCAAGACTAGACTAGAACGAAATGCCGAGTAGGTCTAAGAAAATTTATTTTCTTCAAGTGAGATTCCCTCCCTTCCCAGAAAACCTTTCAAAAGTTAATCAGGTAATTCTCGAGCGTCTTGAATAGATAGTGAGTTCCCCGAACTACCGAGAACAACCATAAAACAGAAGAAGTAAGAAATCAAGAATATCATCAAGGCTTTTAATAGATGAGAGATGCTATAAGAATAAAGACATTTTAGATTTTTCAAACTCATACCCGTAGGCAAATAAGATGAATGACGATAGAAACAGCAGTTAGTTTCCCTAGTCAATGAATCTGATAGATAAAGTCCCCGATATACCCAGATCATCACTTCTTCGAGATACCAGTTAAAGAAGTTATCCTGACTGAGTCTATCTCATACCCATCCTACATGAGCAATAGGCTCCATTAGGATATATAGAGTACTAGAACAAGGATGAAGAAGTTCCCTGAGACATAAAAAAAGGACCAATGAGATTTAAGTAGTTCCTATCAGTATGAATCTAGGCGATCATAAGAAAATCAACGGGAGTTCATTTCAAGAAACAAAAAAAAGAAAAGAAAAGAGGACCTTAAATGACAAACCACCTAAAAGAAGGAATCGAGGAAGCTTGGAGAATACAAAGAAAGAAACCCAGGGTAGTTCAAAGATTAAGGTAAGTCTGAGTAAGGTTTGCTATACTAGTAGAAAATAACAAATAGATCAATTGTCGTAGAACCCACAAATAAGCCGAGTCAGTAGAGATCCATAGAAGAATATAAGAATAGACCTAAGAAGTTGGAGATACTTAAGAAGTGATAAGAGTACAAAAATGGACGATAGGATAAAGAGATAGCAAGAACAAGAGGTTGAGATTTAAGAACCAAATAGAGGAATGACTCACAGTTATCTTAGTAAGGAGCATATGACATGAAAATGGTATGAAAAATGTGAGGAATAACAAGGAAAATTCAGTATATTTGGGCGCAAAGATGACATGGTGAGAAAAAATAGAATAAAGAATCAATGATAGTTGTGGACCACAGAGGCTAGTAAATAAAAAGAATCAGCAAAGGATATCAAATGATAGATTAGACAAATCACGAGATCGCTCATGGTATTGAGAAGAAAAAGTATCTTTGGAAGAGTGTAGTGTATGGACCAAAGATTTAGTAAAAAGATGACCTTAGTAGTTGAAGTAAACAGAGTTTTCAAGGGAACTAAGGAGTAATAAAGTTGGGGAGCGAAGATTAGGAAGGAACCTTCGTAACAAAATGAGTCCATAAGAAAAGATAATAAAAAGGATTATAGTAGTACCCCGAGAAAGAACTTAGTATCTGCAGGGAATTAAGCGAAAGGAAGGGTAAAAAAGACAATATAAGGAACTTGTTAGTAAGTGCTTCTACAAGGACTTGTATGGGATGAAAAGTGATTAATTGATAAATAGGACCAGGAGTAAAGTTAGAAAAGGTAAGTCAGAAAAGTTTTAGGGGTAGTACCCAATGTAGGAAAAGATACAAGACAGTTATACACGAAAGTCTTAGGCAAAAGTATACGTCTTAGAGACACCGTAATAGAAGAGCCTCAAGACTAGTTCCCACCCTCCCAACCCCTCGATCGATACCAGTAACAAGGATGGACTTGAAATGTAACAATAGTAGTTTCAGTTATAGAACGAAGAAGTAGGGTAAATAAAAGGTTAGCTGATATAAGTATTGAAAAGTGAAATTTTCAAGGCACAATAACAAACAAGAAAGGAAATACTAAGTAAGTATTGACATGAGTGTAGTATAATATAGAACCAAGAAAAATAAGTTCACCATAATATGGAAATCAACAGAGTGCATGTATCATAGCATGCAATCAAGTATAGAAAATGAGTTGAGGTAAAAGAATAGAAAAGAAAGATCAAAGAGATGAGATCCACAGATGTAGTTCAAGAATGAACAAGTGAAGCTATTGAGATCCAGAAAGGAAGCTGATAAGTTAGAATAGTACCAAAGTAAGGTAGTAGTCAAATAATAGCAGATATTTCAAGAAATCAAGGTTTGAGGAAATGATAGGTATGTGAAGAAAGAAATCCAGATAAAAAGGACAGAAATGTAGACAAAGAAAGCTCTAAGTAGATGATAGAATGAAGTAAAGGATAAAAGAGTACTAAGAAATGTTTAAAAGAATGGAACTGTTAAGATACAACAGAGGTATGAATGATACATATAGGTAAATGTTTTGGTTAAGTAATTATATAAGGTACTCAGCCCTAGTTAAGGATAATCAAGCAACTGTAGGTTTGGGATGATTTTGGATACCAATATAGATGGTTTGGTGGATTCGTATCATAGTTTGGAAACAAAGAAACAAGTTAATGTGAAGCCGAGATTGTTATAGAAAATGAATCTTTGAGCAGCGGAATAGTGGCAAGAATCTGATTAACGGCCTTTGAAAGAAAAATATGAAAGAATACGACCAAAATAAAAAAAACATAACATTTGGAAACATCAGTCAGTTAGAAAACCCCCAAACCCCCTTAGGAAGCAAAATATTGAAACTTGAAGAATATAAGCTTATAGACGGCTGAAGGTTGTATAAGAGGTATAGAGAGTTGATAGCTAAGTGATGAGAAAGAATATTAGGATCAAGTTCGACAAGTGAATTAAAGAAATATTGAGCACAAATATGAAGATATTAGAATCTCTGGTGAGAGTCAAGATACCAGTTACTAAGAATCTGATCAAGTTAAGAAATTGTGGAGCATAAAAAAAGGGCTAGAAGAAAAAGGTATTTTCTTTCAGATAAGATATATTGAGTACAACAAAAGATTGATCATTTTCCCAAAATCGGAACAGAAATAGGTCAAAAACGCAAGTCAAAAATTTCGATGAATAGTAATTTCAGAACCAAGTGATAAAATCTCCAAATTTCTCCATTTCTCTAGACACTTATACATTATTCTTTGTATCAATTAAGTCCCACTATATAAAGGGACTACTATTCATCAATACCAAAAAGAAATTGGAAGCAAAATAGAAAAGAGAAAGGAGGAAGTCGAGAGAAAAAAAGAGGGAAAAAGAAGAAGGAGAAGAAAGAAAGAGAAGAAAATAAGAGGAAGAATAAAAGAAAACAAGAACCAAGAAGGAGAGGTTGAGCATCATTGGAAGCTTGGAGGGTATAAGAATCAAATATGGGGAAGGTAAGAAATCCATGACCCATTTTCTTTAATTGGTGAGCTTAATGATTTGGTATTTGTGTAGTGTTGAGAACTTGAGTATGATGATAATTAAATGATTCCTTTTGTTTTGAGTTAATAAAAAGGTTGATAATCCTCATTTGTTTTATTGGGATGGAAAATTGGTGAGTTAATAAAGTGAATTAAAAGTGAGATTCTTGATGAATTGATGTTTAATACATGTAAAATGGAATGTAAAATGATGTTTTGTATATTGATTTTTGGTTTGGAAGTATTGAAATGGAGTAGAGTTGGATAACTTGAGCTTTGGATGAATTTGGAGAAGAAACCAGAAACTTGGAAAATACAGGCGCGTCACGACGCAAGAAGGATTTCGCGTAGTGATGCGAGAGGAAGAAGGTGACCGGATTCTGGACATAACGTGTCGCGATGTGCAGTCCTTCCTACGTCGAGACTCGAGACCAGAACCTAACCAAATCAGTTTTAATACCCCAGTTGTGTCCTAGCGCGTTGGAGGCCGCCCTTAGGGACTCATATCAGCTTATCCACCTGTCCTATATCAGATTATGTTCATCATAAGCCTTGTGTATATAATGTGGATGGATCTTTAAGTATTAAAAGTATCGAGGTTGTTTTACTACGATGATTCTAATTAAGATCCGATCATAGGTTATCCGCCAGAACCGCATTCTCCTTCGACCTAAGATCCAGTGCCAGTCAGATTCAAATACAGTGAGTGGACACTCTCTCCTTTACTTATTTTTCATTTTTCATTTCAGATCGGACTTACCTTTTCTGCAAATAAGGCGTTAGCCAAGTTTGTTTTTCTGTTATTTATGAATAAGCATGTTTTGAGAAATGTTTTAGAAAGAGATGTTTTCAGTATGATTTTTATATTTTTCGGGGCAAGAGGGAAAACCTCACCCCAATATGTAACTTGATACAGTTGGAATTGACGGATACAGAGACATGTGCACATGTAGAGGACTGAGAGGATGGTGATACATAACGCCCTCAGATCCTAAAGCAGTGCTAGGGTGACGGCGATACGTAACACCCATAGACCCTAGTTTTAGAGCTTGGGTGGTAGCATAGATCTGCACCCCCAGTTCTAGTTTGTGGCTTGGGGGACGGCGATATGTAACGCCCCAAGACGACCAGTTTCAGAGACAGTAGTGGCATGCTTTGGGGGACGGCAATACATAACGCCCCAAAGTCATGGATTTGCACTGCTGGCTACAGTTAGGCGCATGGAGGGATGGCGATACGTAACACCCTCATACGTCAAGTTTTTCAGACAGAGATATAGATTTCAGACAGAGTTTTCAGATTTCAGACACAGTTTTCAAAAGACCTTTTAGAAAAGAAAGTTTCCCGAAACAAAAGTTTTATAAGAGATTTTAGAAAAAAGTTCAGAGTTTTAAAAACAGAAACCAGTTTTCCTATAAATTTATTTTAAGAGTTTTTCGGTTTAGAACTAAATGTTTTATAATAGTTTTTCATTTTTAGTTCACTCACTTAGATCGTATAGCGATCTAACCTTCTCACGAATGCAGCACGAACGCGAAAGCAGTGAACATGTGAATTGAATCTGATGACATACTTATTCTGAATTTCCCATTTCGACATTTGTTTCCAGCGACTTCCGCAACCTAAAGAGTAGTGCCTCTGTATGAGACTCATCATCGGGACTTACATGTAAAAATACAGTGCCTATAGTCGCCCCCAATTTGATGGGACTTGTGCAGTGTGTGACAATGAAAATCCTATCAAAGTTATGCAATGCATTTTTACTTACCTAGCTCGCCAGCTGTCACCTGAATTGCCTGCTGCTTCGAACTGAGTTGATCTGGTGGTCCATTTTCGAACTGTGCTCCATTTTTGTAGCGCCATTTTCAGCATCTGTTGTGTGTGCTCCATTTTTGGAGCGCCATTTTCGGCATCTGTTGTTTGTGCTCCATTTTGGAGCGCCATTTTCGGCTTATGTCGTGTGTGCTCCATTTTTGGAGCGCCATATTCAGCATCTGTCGTGTGTGCTCCATTTTGGAGCGCCATTTTCGGCATCTATTGTGTGTGCTCCATTTTGGAGCGCCATTTTCGACATCTGTTGTGTGTGCTCCATTTTAGAGCTCCATTTTCGGCATATGTTGTGGTCCATTTTCGAACCGTGCTGTGCGAGAATGTGGCTCATTTTTGAATCGTTACTTGATGAGATGGTCTTTGCCGCTACAAACCTGTGAATACAAAACAAAAATTGCATGTATGGGATATGTATGCATTTATGCATGAATATGTTTCCTATTCCGATGGGTTAGGCCTTCATTGTGCTCCTTGGTGCAATTTCCCTGCAAAAGTCTTTGGTCGCCCCCTGGCCTGCTCATAGTTCCTTTCTGTCGATTCTTTCTTGGTGATTGCTCAGTTTCCTTTAGTCTTATTGCTCAAGTTCTCGATAAATCCCTTATTTGCGGGGTGGTTGGCTGGTCGCCCCCAGACTCGATTTAGCTTTTTTCTATTCGTTGCTTACACTCGCCCAAAATAGATCATGTGATGTGACGTTCCAAAACAGCTGATGATTTGGGCCTCGACCCTAGGACTCATCCCTGAAACTGATACCGATGTTGATGTGGGCCTCAACCCTGAGACTCATCCCAAAACTGATACTGTACTGTTGCTACTTCTGATTGGCTTGCCTTTGCCGCTTTCTCTGTCTCTCCTGTGAATACAAAACAAAACAACCACCAAAAGAGAATGCAAATATATTACGTGTATGCATGCATGCATGAATGAGTTTCTTTTCCCGTCGGGTTAGGTCTTCCGCCAATTCCCTTGGTGACTGCTCGGTCTTCTCTTCCTCAGGCAAAATACACCTTCATTCTATCCACGTTGGTTGGCTCGGTGAGCTCGTTCCCTTCTAAGTCTGACAGCTCCACCACCCTGTTTCCCAAAATTCTGAATGGCTATCCTGTCTTTCTGCTTGCTTCTTCCGAGGATTCCCCGTGTTCTAAACATCGCTGAGTATCATAGTACCATGGTTGAATACTTTTGCCAAATATACTCATGTTGCATGTTGAAAGGAAGAGACTCAGGCAAGTAAGCGAAATGAACGTCTTTATTATCATCAAGAAAAGGTTCGAACAAGTAGACAAAATCAATGTCTTTATTAAAAATGCAAGATCAAATAAACTAGGAGGAACAGCTTCATCATTCGCAACATTGCCTTCTTCATCGGCCTATGGTTCTTGTAGGACACAGAAATGGACGACGCTGTTCCGGGCTCGCGGCCCGGAAGGGAAGTACGAAATAACATGGAGTCGCTACCCGGTGTGAACCGGAAAAATGATTTAAGGCCGCACTCACCCCTCGCAAGGGAAGACCTCAAACCGTTGGGTTCGGAATGGTCCCTTACTTATGCCACTTGTAATGAGCGGATTTGTGCAATAATTTAACCAAGTCTACACAACATACATAGGGAAATAACATATTAACGACCTAATCATGCTTAAGAAATAAATAACATACTAGCAACCTAATCATGCTCAAGGGTACTTAGATCTAACATGCTTTCATCCAAATAAACTCCACGCAATGTAACACAATGAGCATATTGAACCATTAAATCAACATGTATAAATCATTTTATCCAAACACATCATAAACTAATAACATGCATAAGGAATCAACCTAAATATGCTTTAACAAATAAATACAAACTAAATTAAACCATGCTTTAAATAATAAACGAATAACCTAAAGATTATAACATGCTCAAATACAAATTTGGATGAAACGAGATACGTGTATCTCAAGTGGTACGTGGCATTGTATCCCGAGTGCAAACCGCAATACCGTCCATTCGGATTCGGCTACGGAATTTACATCCGGGTTTCCATCCGATATACCGCAAGAGAGAACACATATTCCGTTCACCCGGAAATCGCATCATGCACCAATTCACAATACTCATGCGAAATAAAGTAATAAAATAACTAAAAAATAAAGGATAATAAATAAAAGGGTGTCCTCAGGTCTTACCTTTTAAGTCGCTTTCCGGGAGTGCGTTCCACGGTGCCGGAAGGGATATCATTTCGCTGCTTTCACTGGTTCGCTGTTTCTACTATTTTCACAGGTCCGCTGTTTCCACTATTTTGTCCGTTTTCAACGGGTCCGCTGTTTTCACTGTTTTGTCTATTTTCAATGGGTCCGCTGTTTTTACTGTTTTTCTTCGTTTTCTCACTGTTTTAACTTAAATCTTCAGGCTATTTTTGGGTCGGTTCCGGGATGATTTCTGGGGCAGTTTTCTGTCTCGGTTTTGGGGTGTTTTCACGTGGCTTACAGACAATTCATGGGCTTGGTTTCACATGATGAAGGGAGGGGCTGCTGTGTTCGGTTTCACGCATGCATGGAGGGTTTTACGTGCGTGCATGGAGGGTTTACGTGTTGATTGTGTGTGTGTCCAAGTGGGGGAAGATAGAATGCTTGTGTGTCTCTAATGTTTGGGAGTGGGCTTCTTAGTGGCTTAAGGTTTCTTTAGGCAATGTTTGTGGCAGTTTAGGGATCCAGTGGCCACGTGAATGGCTCTAGGGGCGTCTGGATTGAAGGTTACGTGAAGGGGGTCTACTCACGGCAGTTTGTTGATGAAGTAGGGGCGCGGTGGCGCTGCCGAGAGAGGGGGTTTTGCAATGGCGTGTTTTAAGGGGCTTATACGTGAGCTGTGTGGCTGCTGAAAAAAGCTATATATAATGCAGAAGGTTGAGAGAGAAGGGCTGCGTGTGGCTTGCGTTAAGGAGCATGTTTAAGGGTTTCTACGTGAATGGAATGTAGGGCTTGTGAAATATGTGTTGGCGTGAAGGATGTAGCTGGGTTAGGGGCTGTGAAATGGGCTGCATGGAGGGCAGTGAGCTGTTGACTGAAGAAGCAATAGGCGTGTTCAGAGATTGCCTATATAGGAGTTGTTTAGGTGCTGTGATGGGCGTGAAATGGATGGCTCCATAAGGGCAGTCTTAGGCGTGAGTTATAGGAATGATTGGAGGGAGTAAATAAGCTTGCTTGAGTTTGAGGGGGCAGTTTGGCTTAGAGCTTTCGAGTGTTCTTGTGGCTTATTTTCGTGAGAGAATGTGCCATTTGATCTGGCAGTGAGCCGAGAGAGGGAAGATCCGGGTTATTGGTTCATGAGGGCTGATTTATATGATGAGGGTTCCTGTTGAGTTATGTGTTGGTGGCAGTGAGGAACGAAGATCATGGAGGAGAGGAGCTGTTGCCGCAGCAGTCAAGGGCTGAAAATGGATGGGGCAGTGGGTTGTGTCGGTTGGCAAGGGGATGGCTAAGGATGCTGCTGTTCGTGCATTTTTTGAATGAAGGCAGGGACTGTTCAGTTGAGTTTGTTTCACTGGATCAATAGAAGAGGAGCATGGTGTGTGCTTTTAGAAAGGGCTTGAGTGGTTGACCAATGAGTGGCGTGGGTGTTAGGTGGTCAATTGGGTTTGTTGGTTCATGAGGGCTGTGGAGATGATGAAGCCCAGCTGTAGGTGTCCCCATTGCCGAGAGTGGTTTTTTAGAAGATTGATGATGGTCTCCGTTCTTTTGAAGATTGATGAAGGAGATGGATGATGAGGGCTGTCTGGGTAAGTTTACGTATGGGTAGTTGGGAATAATGGTTGTATGGGTAGTTATGGCTTTGCATCAAGAGATCTCTGGCAGTGTATGGGTGAGAAAAGTGTTTATGGATGGTATGGGTTTGGCTTTTTGGCTTGGGGAGATGCATGATTGGTGTGGGTGTGGCATAGCTCACGTGGGAGTGTATGGGGGTGGTATGTGCTTTTGTAGTTTAGTGCTTGTTTGGTTTATGAAGGAATGGGTTTTGTGAATCATACATGTGAAGGAATGGTTGTTCACGTGGGAGTTGTGGGCTTTTGTGATTTGCGAGGCTAGTAGGTGGCGTTTGTGGTGAGGGTATTTTTGTGAACCGAACGAGGATAAATTAAAATTGAGACCGAACAAGCGAACCCAAAGCTTGAACAAGCGAATCAAATCCAATAAAAAAATGTCAATTCTTGACCCTTCCCTTCCGACGACCGCTTTTCGCAACTAAAAAGTAGTGCCTCTATTCGAGGCTCATCATTGGGCTGATATGTAAAAATGCAATGCCTACAGTTCTTTACTGCTGTCGTTCCCTATCCCCATGAAAGAAACCGGGTGGTTGAGAGTTTGGAGGACAAAGCTTTCGGGCAGGCCGGAGTTGATCATGTAGGTAGGCGGTGGGACGGAGTGATAGTTCGGTAGGGGGTTCCAGTGTGTGTTGGGTTGTTCTTTCTCAGGATTAGGTATTTTATGGGCATCAATGAGGTTTTGGATTTCATGCCTAAGGTGGGTGCAAATGTTAGTTTCGTGGCCTCTCCTCTGATGGAAGTGGCAATACAGGCCTAGGTCAAGGTTGGGTGGTATAGGATCTGGAAGTGGTTTAGGCTCTAAGGGTTTTAGGAGTCCTTGCGCCTTCAGCTTCTCAAGCACCTTAGACAAAGGCTTACCCAAGTTAGAGAAATGACGGTTCCTGATGGCAGCAACCTCGGCAGTAGCGGGCTTGGTCTCAGAAGGCCCCCCGACAGTCCTTCTGTTCATGCCATAGAGCTTTCTATTCTTCGATTCTTCTTATTTGATGTCCATGACAGTCTCTCTCAGCTATCGGAAATCTGCAATCATGGAGGTCATCCTTCTCAACTTGCCATAAATGGAGGGCTTGGTGCCCTTGATGATCATTTTGATATGGTCCTTCTCCGAAGGCCGAGTCTGCATCTTTAGAAGCTGGCTCCTCCAGCGATCTACGTAATCATTGAAGCTTTCCTCATGCTTCTGCTTGGTATTCTCCAAGTCGCGAAGCGACAAGTCGATCTCCAAGTCCGTGACATATTGTTTCAAAAAGGCTTTCGCCAATTCCCTCCAATCTTCCTTAACCTTTCAAGGTTATGGTACCACACTACGGGTGCCCCCTCAAGCGATATCCCAAACATCTTCTAAACTTGGCGTTGTGACATGCCTATTGAACTCATTACCGAGACATATTGTCGGAGATGGACCCTCGGATCCCCATTCCCGTTGAACTTGGCCATATCAGACATCTTAAACTGAGCCGGCAACTGTTATTTAAAAGTCATTGCCTCATAATCTAGCAAGTCTTCATGCTTACCCTTCAGTTTACGGGTAACTGACTCCATTTGATCCCGGAGATTTTGCAATTATACCTGAGACCCAGTCATTCTTCCTGCCGCATATTCAGCCATGTCATCATCAAAAGCGGGGATGTCATCCCCCAACCTGTTTGGAGGCTCCTCACACCTCATATCCTCAAAGTTTCCCCCAGCACGGGGCACGACCATATTAGCCATATTAGCCATAGCAGTAGTGAGGCTGGTCTCTAACTGATCCATAAGGGATACCTCATTCTCTGATTCACTCATGTTTGCTATCGGCCTTTTGATAAGTCTTCCCTCTTTCCTAACCCAACGAGAATCTATGTTGTCTTTTAAAATTCTCAGTCAGCATGTATGCGTGCAATGCATGGAATATATAAGTCGGCCTCTTGTCATTTTAAAGCTTTAATCACATTATTGCAAGGTGCAAACTTGTCCCAGTTGAAAAGGCCCAACAGGTTTACAACTTTGCTATAACATGGCTAAACAACTTTAAATGATAAGGGACCCAAACACATGATGGCCCATCAGCATTTTAGAAACATTTAGCCCAATCGTCATAAGATACGAACTCATCCCAGTTTAAATGGCCCAACAAGTTCGCATTTCTGACAAGAAGTCCAACTGAATCCAAATGATGATGGTCCTAAGCATAAGTAGAAAGAAACAATTTCAACAGAGTGGTCCATCAGCATTTTAGAAACTTTTAGCACAATTTTCATAAGATACGAACTCATCCCAGTTTAAATGGCCCAATAAGTTCGCATTTCTGACAAGAAGTCCAACTGAATCCAAATGATGATGGTCCGTAAAAACAAGCACAAGGAAATAGTTTCTATTGGTCATACAACTATGGTCTACGTGTGGGTTTGCGGGAGTGTAGACAAAGGCTTTCGTTGGCGAAGGATTGCCCAAAACTAGGTCTCCCCACTCAAGGGTTCAAGCGACCAAACGATCACACCTTTTGTATACCTTACGGTACGTGCCAACGAGTTATGATACGTGACTGACAGTCAAATGGATTTCCTATTGAAGATTCCCCAGAGGGAGGGTGGAGCGAACTCTCTTAAATACCCAAGCCTCTTAGGCTCTTATCGCCTTGGTGACAGGAATAAACAACAAGTCCTGCTAATTAGTCCATCACAGTAAGCTTCGAGTGATGATTATCTAGGTGCCTTTGCAGCTTTTCCTTATAGAAAGGTAGTGAATGAAGAAAGACACCAAACCATTACTTAGCTCTAATAATGCCTTTGATTAAACCCCTTCAACCCACGATAGACACAGTTAACTAAAGCACAAATCACAATCACTACAAGACATTATTTCGGGGCCAATTCTCTATCCCCAGTGGAGTCGCCAGACTGTAGGACACAGAAATCGGTGATGCTGTCCCGGGCTCGCGGCCCAGTTGGGAGTACGGAATAGCCCACGGGGGAACTAAACCGGAGAACTAAAAATGGAGTCGCCTCCCGGTGTGAACCGGGAAAATGATTTAAGGCCGCACTCACCCCTCGTAAGGGAAGACCTCAAACCGTTGGGTTCGAAATGGTCTTTTACTTATGCCACTTGTAATGAAAGGATTTATGCAATAGTACAACCAAATCTCATGCAACATATGTTTCCAGATAATTTAAGCAACATGCAAGTTTGCACACCTATAATCGTAAATGAAATAAATGAAGGAAAAATACATAATTCATGAACGTATTAAGAAATGAAGTGCAATAATGTAACTAATAACAACTATAAAGACATTAATAATAAAAGCGAGCACACAATCTTATGAGCATATTGAATAAATAAATGCGGAAAATATAAATAAACAATAACGGTAAAGGCATAAATATTAAAGAGAGCTAACTAAGCATATGATGGGGAAGGGAATGACTAAGGGAACAAACATGCATGAAACATGATGAAGGAATCTGTCCAGTGTGTTCGTGTTCGTGTAGCATTCGTAAACGCGTTCGAACGGTAAACAGAATGCAAGCGTTCGAGTAGCGTTTGATAACGTGTTCGAATGATAAACATAATATCCACGTTCGTATAGCGTTTGATAACGCGTTCGAACGGGATAAGACCTGATGCATGATACAATAAAATGCATGCACGTTCGAGTAGCGTTCTGAGACACGTTCGAATGGAAATGAGACAGAATGCATACGTTCTTGTAGCGTTCGTGAATGTGTTCGAACGGAATGAGACAGGATGCATACGTTCGTGTAGCGTTTGGAAACGCGTTCGGACGAGATTGCCAAAACGGCATCTGAAATGACACAAAAAAATATATGGATAAACAAATACACAATGTAGGACCTCGCATGCCCGATGGAACATATTTCACATTCAATCGGGTGTACCTCGTCCGGCGTGGCAAAACATCATGGAAAAGGTAGTCTTAGGCATTTCCCTCGAATAGAGGACCTTTAATCCACCCTAGTTAGCCCATGCGCACTAGAATGCAATGCATGCGTAAATAAATCAATTATATGCAAAGGGTAAATGACATAATAAAAGGCGCGGCAAAACATCATGGTAAAGGTAGCCTTCAGGCATTTCCCTCGAATAGAGGACCTTTAATCCACCCTAGTTAGCCCATGCGCATTATATTACAATGCATATAAAATAAAGAAAACAATAATATAAGACCTCGTATGCTCGATTAAACATACCTCACATTCAATCAAACATACTTCGTCCGGCATGGCAAAACGTCGTGGCAAAGGTAGCCCTTAGGCTTTTTATTCCTCAAAATGGAGGACCTTTAATCCAACTTGATTTGCCCATGCGCACTATATCATCATGCATGAATAAGTAACATGCAAAAAGTAATAACACACTAACGACTAAATCATGCTTAAAAATAAATAACATACTAACGACTAAATCATGCTTAAAACGCAAGGTTGAATGAAGTGAAACATGTGAATCTATCAAGTGGTAAGTGGCATTATATCCCGAGTGAAAACTGCAATACCGTTCATTCGGATTCGGCTATGGAATTTACGTCCGGGTGTCCATCTGATATACCACAAGAGAGAACACATATTTCATTCATTCAAGGACCACAACATGTATCAACAAACAACTCTCATGCGAAGGAATTCTAATAAACAACAAAAAAAGATGAGAATAAATAAGAAGGGTGCCCTTAGGTCTAACCTCTTAGGTCATGTCTCGAAAGTGCGTTACACGGCTGTCGGAAGGGTTGATGCTCCGTAACTCCTCCGGTTCACTGGTCCACTGCTTTCGTTCGCTGCTTCGCTATTTTGAGTTGTCATTTCCTCTATTTTGCTGCTGTTTTCACTATATTTTCTGGTCACTGTTTTACGGTAAATAAGGGACTGGTTTTTGCATTTTTAAGGGGTATTGGGGCTGCTGTTTTAGGCGGTAATTTGGGCAGTTTCTTGGTTGTTTTCAGTGCAGTTTGTGGAGGTGATTTTCGGTGGTTGCAGGAACTATTTTGGGCTGGGATTTTCGGTGTTTATAGGGACTATTTCAGTGATGATGTTTGCTGTTAAAGAGGGATTTTGGTGATGATGTTTGCTGTTTTATTATTTTCGGTGGTGAGGGTGTTTAGGGGTTATGGTTTCGATTGCTAGAGAGGAGGAGAAGGGAGAATTATTTTGTTTACAGTGACTGTTTCAGTGATGATGTTTGCTGTTAAAGAGGGGTTTTGGTGTTGATTTTTCCTGTTTTATTATTTTCGGTGGTGAGGGTGCTTAGGGGTTATGGTTTCGATTGCTAGAGAGGAGGAGAAGAGAGAATTATTTTTTTTGCTGCTTGCTTTTGTCTTGGGTGTGAATGCTAGGTTATTTTCTTTTGTGTTTTGTGAGAATGAGCTAGGGGTTTCAAGGTTGGTTTAGGCTTCTTTTTATAGGCAAAGGTTAGGGTTTACCTTGTACGAATAAGGAAAGGATTTTTGTATTTATGGGGATATCTTTTAATTAGTATGTGATAGGGAAAAATCTTTTAATTAGGGAAGTGATAAGATATGATTTGATTTGTATCTTTTAATTAGGGAATGTGATTTGTCTTGATTGGTGTTTGATTAGAGAATGGATTTGATTAGATTAGGAAGGGATTTGATCTAATTAATTTAGTTTAATTTGTGACATGCATTTTAAATGTTTTAATTATTATTGGATGTGTTTTGGTGGGCTAATTGGGCTTGGGCGTGAGGCTAGCAGCAAAACTAGAAGTATCGACACCGTTCGAACGCCGTTTCGAACGCTACACGAACGCCTGTAATCTTCTTGATGTTCGAACATTCTCACGAACGCAACATGAACACGAAAGCAATGAACATGTGAATTGAATCTGATGACATACTTATTCTGAATTTCCCCTTCCGACATTCGTTTCCCGCGACTTCCGCAACCTAAAGAGTAATGTTTCCGTACGAGACTCATCATCGGGACTTACATGCAAAAATGCAGTGCCTACACCTAAGTTAGTCGAACCTAATTTGATTTAATTTTAGCCCAAATTTTTCCTTGATTATTAACTAGCCCAACAAAATTAGAAGAAGTAAAAGAAATAAAGCCCAAGGCCCAACAAACTAAATTACCTAGACTTTTCTAGAAAATGAGTTAAGTAAATGGTGAGAAAATATAAAAAAACAAATGGTGAAATTATTTTTATTCATTTTTTTGTCTTGGCCGTGAGTGAGAGAGAGAAGGAGAGAAAGTTTGCAATTTTCTTGGAAAAAGTTTAAAGCTTAACAAGAGTAATCCATCCAAATAAACCTAAGAAGAAGAAAAAGAAAATCAAAGAGCATTATTAGGGAAGTAGGAGGTTGATTAGAGGTAAGAAACATTTTACCTAAAATTTTAAGTTGTGAGTTATGAAGTCTGCACTGATTCATTTTCTTGTTTTTTAGCTCCACTCACTGAGTTCCATATGACTCACCCCACCACTTCCCAGTTCTTTTGCAGGATTCGTCTTTTGGTGAGCCACGTGCTACATTTGGAGACCCAGCCCGGGGACAAGTGTTAAGCAACAGTCACTAGTCATGGGGTCCATCCTTCCAGACCTATATTCATATAGAATGTAGTTCTCTTGGATGACATTTCTTCGTATCATGGACATGTTATGATGATGTATACATACTATATATATATTAGATATTTTCTGACATGTATATATATATATATATATATTGTTTCTTGATCTCCCACGTAAGTTTATTTCAAATTATTAAGTTTGCATGTGTTGATATTTATAATTTAGCATAACATTAAGATAAAAGTAAGTGTTTTATTGCATGATTTAGAGGCTTATTCGACAGTGGGATCTGTTGCTTGCCGATAACGTACCCGTACTGGGGATGTTATAAAGATGCTATCAGAGCATGGTCAAGGGAGTGAGTGACTGCAGTAAGGGAGTAGCAGTGGCTTGTATATGTAGTATACCCGGGGTACTACTATATATAATAGGCTATTCACTCTAGTAACCTTGTCTCGAGGTATGTCTTATTCTAAATACTTAAATTTCCTTTATATATAATTGACCATTTCTCTCTTAATTTCTTAGATTCCATGCCGCCGAAGGGAAGGACTGGAGTCAGGGGTAGACCAAGGCGTGGAAGGCCGCTTCAGGGCATAGATCCGAATCAGAGATTAGTAGCACCTCCCCCTGAGCCAGATATGGGGCAGAGAGTGGAGTCTATTCATAAGAGTGGTGTAAGGGAGGGTAGAGCAGTACCAATGGTTCAACCTAATGACCCAATAGTTGCGGGTTTATAGAAGATTTAGCAATCAATAGCAGCTTTAGCCTAGTTGGTTACCCGTCAGCAGCAGCCAATAGGCCCGAAGTTGAGAGGCTGCAGAACCCACAGTTCCTGTTCCACCACCACCAGTAGGAGTATCAATGGCTCATGAAACAATAGTTACTCTAAATATAGCAGACCCTACTACATTCCGAGCCAGACCTTCTGTTATACCTCATGAGCCACCTCCAGTGATGGTTCAGGTTATACAGCGACAAGAGCTACATGACTTTCGGAAGCTTCATATTCCCATGTTCTCGGGAGTAGAGACTTCCCATTATCCTTTTGCTTATTGAGGAATCAGATCGAATATGTACAACTTTGGGGTGTTCTGTTGGACAATTATGACCCATAGCATCACTATTTGTACAGAACATAGTGTTGTTGTACAAATTAACTATGTGACAAAGGAAATTGCTCTTTTATCATTTTTAATTGGATTACCGGGATATATAAATGATAAAAGTCCATATGATTAGTACCAGATTAATAAGATATGAGACAATATTAATCCACGTAAGGTTTAACCATTAAATATCCCTTGTCGTAGTATTATCGAGACTGGACATCTATAATGCGGAATAGGCTAGTACTACACTTGTGCATGTTATGGAAGCGTAATGGCATAGTTCTCGTATATTTGGGTATTGGATACTAATGCAAGTGTAATAGAAGGTTCTGTTTACCGATGGTACTGAAACAGTTTCGCTCTGGATAGACCCTTCAGAATCCCATTGGTAGTATGGCTATGTGTCTATGGGATTTCGAATCAGGGTAGGTGTATTTGGTCTTAACTTGAGACTTGCATCGTTAATACTTGCGACAATCAGTATACTTTGGTTTTGGTCGTCCGGTGCTTTAACAAGTTCTGTGTATGCCTCTTCTGGGTATACTGGGAATCGTAGTGTATTGTGTGTGATGTCAAGATGGAAGTATCACTCCAGTCATATGGAGATGATGATCACGTAGGATACAGAACTGGTACTCTTAAGTACTGCAATCATCGGGAAAATATGATTAGGTCATGATTATCTAATTATAGAGACTAGTTACAAGAGATCTGATATATGCTTCGTACGGGGCAGAGACACAATTCCAGCCCTAGGCCTAACATGTGATATCGATACTGGATTGCAATACGTAATACTATGTATACTACGCCTGATAATGATTATATATTCCTTAAAGAATATTTCTGGAGAATTGGGTAGGCACGGTGCTTTGCTAGAAGCCAATCATGTCTTGTAAATCGGTAAGAACGTGGTACCTGGTACGCACGTGTTTGGATAGTCCGATGACAGGATTTACTGCCAACATATCCAGAGATCTCATGGGTCGCTTCCCGAAGATTCACCGATGACGTATGACTCGAACATAATTAATTTGGGATTAATTATGAGAGAGAGAAAATTAATCTAGGATTAATTATGGCGAGAATTTATCTGGGACAAAATTCGATTAGAAGAGAGAGAACAATTAATTTGGAATTAATCGAATTAAATAATATTTTTGATATATTAAATGAAATTAGATTTCATAACGGAATTAGAATTGGATTTTAATTCAGGCGAACGAATTAATTTAGAATTAATTTACGAGCAACTTTAATAGTAATTTTGCTAGGCATAATTATTTAATTAAATTTGATTTAATTAAGTCGCAACAGAAAATTCGTTAATTCGAAATTAACGAACCCGAGCCCGAGCGAAGTTGCGCGTTGAGATTGTTCGACGTAAATTCGGAATTTACAAGTGGTGGGACCCACTTGACTTACATCACTTTTGACTTGTGATGGAAGTGGTTGAATTGGAGTGTAAATCTAAGCCTACTTGGTTTTTACTCCAACCAATCTCTACACACTTTGTAATTGTTTATTCATTTTTTGAATGACTAATACCAAATCTCGGATTTGGTATATCATAATTTTTGATTTTGGAAATCAAATAACACAACTTAAAAATTGAAAAAACTCATCTCTCTCTCCCAAGGCAAAACCGTGAGCCTCTCCCTCTCATTGCTTCTCACATTGCCGAGAACCACAAGACACCAAGGGAATATTTTTTATTACAAAATTCTTCCATAGCTAGCACTTAAAAGAGTCTACAAAGATGATAGGGAAAAGTCCATTGAGTTTGGAATTCATTCATCAACCTCGGAGATCAACATACAATCAAAGAAGAAGATCTTGGAGCACTTCTCAAAGAGGAAATTTTTGAACTTTCCTACATCCGCTTATCCGATCAAAGTGAGTATCCTTTCCGCAACTTAATTTTTTAATTCACACCAATTTCATGCTTATTATATTCTTGGCAATGTTCCTATAGAACCCAAAAATGGTATCAGAGCCTAATTAAGCATGAAAATGATTAGGGTTTATAATCTTGGATTTGGGGATTTTGTGATTTTAGCATGATATCTTCAAATTGATGGTTTGGATAACCTTGGATGATGTTAAATTAGATTTATGCATCTTAATATTTGAGAAAATTAATTGGATTAATTTTCCCTATATTTGCTTACCTTGGCCGAGAGTTAGAAGCCCTTTATGTCATGCTGATTTTGATTTTTTAAGACCATTGGATGTGTTTAAAATGCTTGGATATATTGATTTGTGATTTAATTGGATTGAAATCAAAATTGATATAAAAATCCCATCATTGCCGTGACTTGTAGAGCATGTAAATGAGGTTGATTTTGCTTCAATAATGTTGGACATGTATTGAATATGATAAAGCATGATTAATTATGTAAATTGGTATTTTGGAAATATTAATTTTAATAATTAATTATGGCTATACACTTTAATTAAATAAATTGTGATATTTGGAATATTAGAATTTAAATAATTAGGCTTAATTTGGAATTGGGCTAAAATTGTTATATTTGGGCCTTATGTGCTTTGTTGGGCCAAGTTGGTTTAGGACAATTGGATTATATCCAAATTGGGCCTAAAACCATACCATTAAGTCCAAATATAATAAATGGGCCCTTAAATAATTAATTGGGCTTAATGGGCCAAAATTAATTTTATGACAAATGGTGATTCCTTATTGGGCTTTGGTTGCCAAAGTCCATGCCTTAAGAAATTAATTGAAAGCCCATTGGACTTTAAATTAAATTGACATTGGATGTTAATTGGGCTTTGAGACCCATTATGATTAGATTTAGAATCTAAATTGTAAAGGTACATTAAAAGTGTAATTATTTAATTTGAAATTAAATAAAGAATAAGTATTGAATACAAATTAAATTGGATTTAAAATTGTAGTTCAATATAATTAGAGAATACGCACTTTGAGTACTTATTCTTAAACGAGTTGGACTCGCGCAAATCAAATCGTTGTTTGAACATTGGATGATCACTTAATTCAAAGATTAATTAATTGGATTAGATTGATTGAATAACATGCTTTATTTGAATACATAGATGTATTGTATGAATAATGTATATCGGATGGATATTAGATGGGTGAGAGAAATTTTGGAAATTATTGTAATAAATTTAGAATTTATTAAATTGGACCTGCGTGTCCAGCCTTTATATATTGACTCTTTGTACTTCTCTTCTCACCAATTGTAACATCCCGCCTAGGCCAGGATGCTACCGGCAGGAGACAGGCTAAATCCATCTCCATAAGCCTCTGAATCTACCGAAATTTCGGCATGATGTATTCGTAACATCATGCAACCTGGCCTGTAGCCAGCATCCACAAACAACAAGAAACACAACAATCTCGGCCTCAGGCCGGAAACACAATATCAACACATTCATAAACAAGGCCTCAGGCCTGAACTCAAAGAACAAATGCAAATACTTGGCCTCCGGCCAGAACTCAAAATAACCTATGCTATTACTTGATCAATACAAACGAAATACAAATGCAAAAACTATACAAAGGGCCGTGAGGACCCACAAATCGACCCAGGACTCCCTTGACTGCAAATGGGGCGATCCACCGTCTTCAAAGTCTTCACTGAACTACTGCTACAAACCTGCAAAACTGACAACGGAAAAGGTGTGAGTCGTATGACTCAGTAAGTAACCATGCAATTATACACCAGTCAAATTTAACCATAAAACTTTTATCCATTTAATTACCATGCTACTAGCTGTCTAAACCCACACATACACACTCTATCTTCTGTTTATTTCAATCCATATTTATTCATCAAGTTCTGCTTAACTCCTCAATTTATTTATTTTTTTTCAATATTAGAAGTATCATCAATACGGCTTCCGCCATACAGTTACTCATCACGTCCCCTTTTATTACTTACATACAGTCTAGAATTAAGTCATTCACTTACATCATTTCATTACAATTATGTTACTAATGTTACACACTTACTTTAATTCATAAAGCTCTATAGTGCAACGCGAAACCAAACCTCATATGTACCTCATATGTACCTCATAAATCATAATTCTATAACATCTGCATATCGTGCTTACAATGTCGAACATATATTCATTGTAAATCATAATTTTCTGATGCATACATATGTACCAACATATATTCTTAAGTAGCGTTATATTCATTTATCTTAAACTACGAAGTTCAAATCCATTGCCTCTGACCATGCTACTATGTACTTGTATTTTATACATGTTACTTTGATATGAACATGCTACACACAAAATCATTCATATATATACATAAGCATAATAATGAAATCATGAATCAAAGTTAACGGTATGAATCTAATACTCATGCTATGATGCTTTGTTAACTACCATATGTATCTCATAAGAATCACTAGACTCCATGACATATATGGCTGATGGTAAATTCTACTCTGCTCTAACATGTTATGCTTTTAGAAAATATTTTCTGAAAATCCTTCTGAAAGCTCTTTCGGAAAACTGTAACTGGAAGCTGAAAATTGTGTTTGAAACTATAATCCGTATTTGAAAACTGAATTGTATCTCAAAACTATAATTCGTATTTGAAAACTGAACTGTATCTTAAAACTATAATCCATATCTGAAAACTATAACTGAAACTTTTTCTGGGTTTTGTATCTCAGAAAACCATTTTTCTGAAAAATCTGATATTTCAAAACTCCTTTTTGAAAACTGGTATCTGGGTATCTGTAGAAAAACTGGCGCATGGAGGCGTTACGTCTCGCCGTCCCCCCCATACGCCTATCTGGAGGCAGAAGTGCAAAACCATGACTCTGGGGCGTTACGTCTCGCCGTCCCCCAAAGCATGCCACAACTGTCTCATAATCTGGGGGTCTAGGGGCGTTACATCTCGCCGTCCCCTAGCCCATCTGGAGGATCTGAGAGCGTCCCCTCAGTCCTCAATATGTGCACATGCTATCTGTGTCCGTCAATTCCAGCTGTATCTGAAGTTACATACTGGGGTGAGTTTTTACCTCATGCCCCGAAAACTATAAAATCATAATCTGTGACTCAAACTATAAAAACATTTTCTGAAATACGATTCTTTCTCAAAAGCATTTGAAATCTTTCTTTAAAACATTTGAAATTGTTGAAAACATTATTAACGTTTGCTCAACTAATAAAATCTTAAACACACGCACACATGAACATGCATATATGCATTTCTCATGTTTTTCTCTACTCTAGCCATGTTTCCATCTATAACTATATGCACAAATATCCACAAAATGATCACTCAGACTAAAACATGCTAACTCTTTCTTACATTCATACATGTCTATATTTATCTATACATGCACACATTCTTTATCATTTTTCTACCTTCTCATGTTATACCTTTCCGTATGTGCTCGTGCAACGCATATACTACTCATACATAATCTCTGTCATTTATACACATATATCAATGCTCATGATACTAAATACATGTGCAAATATGCTCATTCTCGTACAAAATTCTACACTTGTATTCATACTATTCTTATTCACACACACACGCCTGATCACGTCATCTCACATACTTACTAACTCGTACTTATCCCCTCAGTACTATTGTTCTTATACTAAAACACACTTTACAAATATGATAAGTTAATTGCACAAATACATACTCACTGAGGTTATATATATTACATAAGCTTTCTAACTATTTCCCCCCTTCTTGATCCTACATATAACCTAATTTTCCGTATTACATCTATGTTTATCTCATGGATAACTCTAATCCCATTCCCTAGGGCGTAGTTTTTCTACAAACCCCCCATACCCAGGTTTCAATTAAATTATATTCACGAATCTGGTATCATTCACCTGCTCCATCTATATATATATATATACTGGTCTAAACCTACGTATGTCTCTATTTACTTCTGAATGCTACCATTTATCTTTAACTTATATCTCTACTTATAATTACCTGCTCTTATCTATGTCTGTGTACAAATTCACTAACTTCTTTCTTCTACGATCATCTATATATATATATATATATACTAGTTTCTTGCATATGATTATATATATGTAACTTTATTATAATACTACTTTCGTACAACGATAACTTCTTAAGTAACCAAAGCATGAGTTACTTACCTGGCTACGCGAGTGCCCGCGATCCGGGTCCGATCTGGGAAAAAAACAACACAAGGTTAATACCGCTATTTGCGGAAAATTCCAACTTATCTAAAACAACTGCGAGCATCCCCGGAACACCCGAAACAACTCTAATACATGCTCACTTGCTATTCTAAACTAGCTAGATGGGTCAAATTCTCCTTTTACGCGTTTGCGGCAAAACTTGCGGAAACGTTTCCGCACACGCTATGGAAGGGTCTCGAACCCTCCGAACTAATTCAAAATTACCAAATTACCCTCGCTATACCATAATTACATCATAACTATATTTACGAACATCTAAGCTCAGTCGCGCGAGAAATGCCGTTTTACCGGAATCTCGCTAATTCTACCGGATCGATCATATCTCATCCGATCCTTCCCGCATTCTACCACATTTATCGTTTTAGCATATTAAGACATATCCGAGTCAATTCATGTTCATTTATTACACTACGGAACTACTGGAACAATCCGAATATATAACTTTATACTTTGAAATATCAAATTCTAAATGGAGAGTCGTACCGAAATTCTGAGGCCATATTCGGACTCCCACCGGCCATACGAACGCGCTGGTGTCGACGGAATTCCGATCAGAGCTACCGTTCGACATGTGTTTATTGTTCACTGAACCTTCTTCTCTCGTTTCGCGTGATTCCGGCCGTTGTTCGGCAAAACCGACTCCACACACTCGTAGTACTCGTCGAGGGCTTCGATTTGGCGGGTGGCACGGCTCGTAAAACGACCCGACGAGCCGGATCCGACCAACCCATGGCCGCACCTTCTTCTTCTTCCTGCCGCCGATCGCCGGCGTCTTGGCCCCATCGCCGGCCACCAATAGCTACGTGGTGGCCGGACCTTCGTCCTGGGTGGTCGCGCCGGCCGGCGCGACCCAAAATAGAGAAAGGCGAGTGGGGGTCGGGTGGAGGGATAAGGAAAGGTTTTCCACTTCTGCAATTTCTCAAAACTTCAAGGCTTTAGATAATGATCTGGAAAATATCATTTTAGTCCCCGCGAAAATAACAAAACAGCCCCTGTTCTAGAGTCTTCTGGAATATCGCATATTCGGAACCCTTCTGATGCGATTCGCGCAAAAGTCTTCAACACGAAAGTTGTTCGTCTCAGAAAAATGAGTCCATTGGTCCAAAAATCAGCTCGATCGGAGTTCATTTGCTCTGTTCGTGACCAAAACCACAAACTTTACGCGTTTTACGAAAATCGCGTAACTGACTTTTGATCCCACGCATTTTCTAACGCGACGAAAATTCATAATCTATTATTCCAACCCATAAGACATCACTTAAACTCTTATTCTTCATCGTCATCATACTCCGAGACTAAAACATCCGTCCGGGAATCTTCTGGAACGGTCCTGAAAATCCGGGATGTTACACCAATTCCCCTCAATTTTAATGAGGTTTCTTTATTGTATTATGTAATTGGGTAGAAGTTAGAATAGTGTTAGCCGGGAGAGGAAAAAGGGAGAGATTTGTTCTAGGAACAATTTGTTAAATATCCATCCGCATATCATTATTATTTATTCGCGCCTTATTATGCTTTTAGAATGCATGTTTAAGGGTGTATGATGAGACCTAATTAAAGATAATAAATTGGTTGCCAAATCGCGACAAAAACCCTCATTTTATATTAAGCGTTTTTCCTTCCATTGAGTGATTCTCTCTCAAGATCCAAGATTGGCACTACTTTGTTGGCCAATGTCAAGACCTTTGTCCATCGCGGATGTGTTTGAATCACGAAAGCTTTGTTCCATATCGTACGCCTTGGGCAAGTTGTGATTTGTTGGCCAAAGTCAAGGTCACTTTTTGTTCATCGGCCTCGATTACGAAGCTTTCCCACTGTCAATAGGTCACACTTAACTGGTTTCATTAAGCTTGTTGAGCCAAAGCCAAGGCTTACTTGATTCAGAGGAAAAAAGTTAGGGAATATATAAGATATATTGGCATATATTGGATATATGTTTCGGACTTGGAGGTCCACCTACTGGATCTAGGAATTGGATGAGATCCAATTGATCTTAGAGATCTACCTAGTTAAGTTTCATAAAACTTCTTGGCCAAAGTCAAGGTTGTGTGTTATTTAACGGGATCCTAGCCCACTAGGAAACTAGATTTCTCGAGTACTCTACAGAGGGTTAGAGGCTCGCTGAAAAATAGTGGGAGGAAGTATTAAATTTGCAATTTCGTTTAGATACTGCCATATGCACTCATTTAATTTTTCGTCATTAATTATTTTTGAATATATTAGTTGGACTAATATTCAATTGTTATTTTAATTAACAGTTGGACTGTATTCAAACTACTTCATTTATAATTGATTATATAATTGGATTATAGTAATCAATATATTTGAATTTAACCAACCAATCAAATTGTAGTTAATTATATAGTTAGACTATAGTAATCATTTATTATATGTACCCACCACCCGAAATTGTTGATTGATAGTTGGACTATAGCAATCAAGTTGACTTGAAATATTAGCGTTAAATGACATAATCCTAGGTGAAAAATGTCTTTTACTGGCTTTAATTTTCATATTGGCAAATGAATCTCAGAATAGTCCTGGGAATGAGAAGTAAATCTATTTGATAGAGCGACCTCTCGGGCCTGAGCCCGGAGTTGAGCAAATAGTGGAACATGAGCTTTGGAAGACTCATGGTGATGATAACTTTAGTGCTCAATCCGTTATGCTTGCCGCCGCAATGACTCCTTAATTTCTTCGTAAGAACTAGAGATTAAGGATAGTCCTTATAGTAAATGTATTGAAATTGAAGGATCTTCATAGATCTATTCTTAGATCTTAGAAGTACTAATTGCAAAAGAAACTCTTGGAGAATTAATGGCTATGCTCAAGGAGAGAGAGCCAGAGCTTGCAAAAGGGGCAAGAAGCGCAATGCGCATCTTACTTCTGAAGGGGTCTGATAGGGGTGAATCCGGTAACGCAGCGGAAGCGGTGAAAATCCGATTTTCAGATTTCAAAACTTTTTCTTGGATTAATAAATAAACACATTTATTTAATTACCCAATAATCAAATAATGAAATAAAATTTCAAATGAATCAAATTCAAGTGAAATTACCAAATTACCCTTATATGGTATTTTGTCCATTTTAGTCCGAAATTGATCCAATCAATTTTGAATGATTCTAAATCATTTCTAAGATGAACTTAGCATGTTCAAAACATCAAAACACCATAGGACACAAAAAACCAAAATTCCCTCACCAAAGCCGTGAGCTCCATTTGGGGGCAACATTGACCATTTGGTCATTTCATGCTTCAAAACTCATCTTAATGAAATCCAATCAACATGAAACTTTGCATGCATCTATATACACACCCAAATGCTCAACATATCTCAAAAGCCCCAAATTTGGAATTGGTTACAAACCCTAATTTTTCAATTTCCACAAATTGGACAAATTAGGACTTTACATTAAATCAAATGTTTCAATCATCAATCTTTCAACTAATTCAAGTCTCAACACAATGAAACAACTCAAGATCAAATCTAGGTCATTTAAGAGTGGGTCAACAACTCTAGAATAGCACAACATGGTTTCATAACCTTAAAAGAATACATATAACTACACTAGTTACATTCTTTGTTCATCATACATGCTCAACACTTTTAAACAAATTTCCATCATCAAAAACCACAAGAAATAAAGAAAAGAATAACTCAAGAAACTCATGAGAGGTAGCCTAGATCATAAGGAACAAATTCCTTTCTAATAGTAAGTTTAAGAAACTTACAAAATCCAAGCCTTTCTTTAGGTTTTTCTTTTTCTCCTTCACTTTCTTTCTTTGTCTTTCTTCAATGGAACTTGTTTTTTGATAAAGTGTATTAGGTTAGTGAAATGAAAAATGAAAAACAATTTATTGTGTAACAATTACACCTTGGCCGAAATTCATGGCCAAATTCAAGAAATTGTAATTTCAATTTCATTTCAATTATCATAATGTCAACTTGCACAAATATCTTATAAACTACTTTATTAGATATTTATCTTGGTCAACAAATGCAACTAATGTCATTTACTTTAATATCCTAACATAAGATATTTATATTTTAATTAATTTAATCATTTAACAATTAAATAATTAATTAATTAATCAAATACAAATATATTAAATATATGTATAATATTTACATTAAATATTAAAAACATATATTCATTTAGGAAATAAGTCAAATAACTCATTTTGACTATTAATTAATGTGTATTTAAATTAATCAAGTATTAAATGTAAATACACAATAATTAAGTAAATGACTATCTATCTAGTGTCTTTAGCATGTATCTTGCGTTTAACCATTAAACGACTTTATAAATAATCAATATTATTTATTTATGTTGCTCTAGTGCTCAACGAGTATGTTTCATTATTGAGACTCTCTAGGTTCAGGTATATCCGTCACGAAATCAAATTTCATGTCCATAATCTATCCACCCGTAGATTATGACGATCACGGATAATCTCGCTAAACCATACAGGTCGAGGTCATCGCAAATGTATAATTCCTCCGTCACAGGTATCCGGATAAATCCCAGAGATATAGATGAACGTCAAATCTCTATCGGGATTATCCAGTCGACTATTCTATTAGCAATCTCAAAAAGAATGTTTAGAACTAGCTTCTAAACTTACCACGGGCCCATGGTTTTATCTGATTGCTAATCATATGGACTACCTATGCTCTGGTACACAGAACTGACGGATCCTATCTTGACACACATAGGACACCCTGAGGATCTATCTACACCCAACGAACAGGCGGAGGTCTGATCTAAATAGATCGGTGACGTGACTGCCATCTAAGTGTAGAAGATGTCTCATGTGCCCACAATGGCATCTCAAGTCTAAGAATCACAAGTGCTACTCAACCCAAGAAGATTCTTATTGACGCTGGTGTACCATCCATTAAGAATCTTCGGTGAGTCGTTCAGTGTTTATCCACTATAAACACCTACACGTCTATACTAGTCTCCAAGACTTATGGTTCATTGAGAAACCATTGGAATCATATATTCCAGTATACGACATGTACCGGTCTCAACGGGTTTACTATACTGACCAAGTAGTGTAAACCTTGACCAGGAACTGTCTGAGAATGACAACGTCATGATACGACTCAATGTCCGTTGCGACGCTTTTGCAACTGTATCATGACTAATCATTCTAGGGTCATTACGTCTTTACCATATAAAAGATTAGATTATATTATAGAAACTGCATATATTATTACTATAATAATGTTTTACAGAAGTATTTAACAAAATACAACCGGGAATTGGCGCTCTGAGCACCAACCCCTACAAAATCTCCCACTTGCTCTAGTGCCAATATCGATTGTATCTAATACCCATCGACTCCACGTGTTTATCAAATAACTTCGGAGGTATGGCCTTCGTCAGCGGGTCTGCTACGTTGTCTTCACTCGGTACCTTGCACACGACAATATCCCCTCGCGACACGATCTCTCGAATGATGTGGTACTTGCGTTCCACATGCTTCGACTTCTGATGCGCCCTCGGTTCCTTTGCTTGCGCAATGGCTCCAGTATTATCACAGTATAACGGAATCGCATTCTCGATACTTGGGACAACTCCCAATTCTGTGATAAAGTTCTTTATCCACACAGCCTCTTTTGCGGCTTCAGAAGCTGCAATATATTCCGCCTCAGTGGTGGAATCAGCTGTAGATCCCTGTTTGGAACTCTTCCAACATACTGCACCTCCGTTAAGGGTAAAGACAAATCCAGATGTAGACTTTCTATCATCGGGATCCGATTGAAAATCGGAGTCTGTATACCCGTTAACCTGCAGTTCGTTTCCTCCATAAATAATCAACTTATCCTTAGTACCTTTAAGATACTTTAGGATATGTTTAATGGCCATCCAATGGTCATTACCTGGATTGGACTGATATCGACTGGTTACGCTAACAGCGAAACTGATATCAGGCCTCGTACATAACATGGCATACATTATGCTACCCAAACACGAAGCATAAGGTTGGTTAGACATTCTAACCTTCTCATCTTCTGTTTGTGGACACATCTTCTTGGAAAGATGAATCCCATGTCTGAACGGTATGTTTGCTGTCTTACAGTTACCAAAGCTATACCGTTCCAAGATCTTATCTATGTACGTTGATTGGGATAACCCAATCAGCCTCCTTTGTCTATCTCGATAGAGTTTTATCCCTAAAACATAGGAAGCTTCTCCCAGGTCCTTCATGGAGAAATTCTTACAGAGATATGCTTTAACGCTTTGTAACATCCTAAATCATTCCCAATGATTAGGATGTCATCAACATACAGGACTAAAAATACGACCATGCTCCCACTGGCCTTCTGATACACACAGGATTCTTCCGAATTCTTAAGAAAACCAGACGATCTGATAATCTCGTCGAATCGAAGATTCCAACTTCGTGAAGCTTGTTTAAGTCCATAAATGGACTTCTTAAGCTTACAAACCATACCCGAGGTTTGCTGGATGTGAAACCTTCCGGCTGTTCCATATAGATTTCTTCATCAAGAACCCATTTAGAAAAGCCGTTTTGACATCCATTTGCCAAATCTCGTAGTCATGATACGCAGCTATAGAAAGCAAAATCCGGATAGACTTAAGCATTGCTACCGGCGAAAAAGTTTCATCGTAGTCGACGCCAGGTCGCTGCGTGTAACCTTTTGCTACCAGTCGGGCCTTGTAAGTTTCAACCTTACCGTCAGGCCCGCGCTTCCTCTTGTAAACCCATTTACAACCGATAGGAACAATTCCTTCGGGAAGCGGAATCAAGTCCCAAACTTGATTTTCATGCATTGAGTCTATCTCGGATTTCATGGCACTTTGCCATTTCACGGAGTCGATGTCCAACATCGATTCTCTATAGGTGAAAGGATCGGTCTCTTCAACTAAGAGAACATCCAGACTCTTTTCTTGTATCAAATACAAGCGTTCAGGAGGTCTAGATACCCTTTCCGACCTACGGAGTGTGTGTGTTGAAGGTCCTTCATCTACTTGAACTTCAGGTTCCTCCGTTGGTTCGTTGTTTTCAGGTTGGACTTCATCAAGTTCAACCCGTCTATGATCACTACCTTCTGACAAAAATTCTACTTCTAGAAATTTTGCGAAGCGAGCTACGAAGACATTTCGATGCTCGGTATCATAGAACAGATATCCCCTCGTATTTGAGGGATATCCAACAAACCTAAACTTTTGCCCTCGAGGCGAAAGCTTACTTTGCTGAGTCACCCTGACATAGGCAGGACAACCCCAAACCTTAATATAATTAAGATTCGGTCTCCTACCGAACCATATCTCATACGGTGTCGTAGGAACAGCCTTTGAAGGAATCTTATTCAAAAGATGTGCGGCTGTTAAGAGACAGTACCCCATAAGTAATAGGGCAAATCTGTGAAACTCAACATCGATCGGACCATATCCAATAAAGTCCGATTTCTCCTCTTAGATACACCATTGTGCTGTGGTGTACCTGGAGGAGTATATTGAGCGAGAATCCCATTCTCCTTCATATAATCCATGAACTCACCACTCATATATTCGCCGCCTCGATCTGATCGAAGGCATTTAATATATTTACCAGTTTGTTTTTCTACTTCATTTCGGAACTCTTTGAACTTTTCAAAGGTTTCCGATTTATGTCGCATCAAATACACATAACCGTACCGTGACAAATCATCGGTAAAGGTAACGAAGTACGAATAACCACTGTGAGCAGTTTGACTTAGTGGACCACATACATCAGAATGTACGAGTTCCAGTAAGTTTGTGGCGCGGTGTCCAACACCAGAAAATGGGGCTTTGGTCATCTTACCCTGAATACAGGATTCACAAGTTGGATAGGATTCAATGGTAAGATCTGATATCAAACCATTCCTAACCAATTGGGTAAGGCGTTTAACGCCAATGTGACCAAGTCTCATATGACAAAGTTCAGTATTATTAATTACAGGTAAACTACGTTTATTAACTCCAGTATTTAATATATCTTTTGAAGTTTGCAATGTATAATGACCATGCTGGTTTGGACAACAAAGGATCTGAATATTATTTCTATCATATAAATACAAAGAACTATTCTCAATATTCATACAAAATCCTTCTGTATCAAGTACAAAAAGTGATATAATATTTGTGACACATCCCGGTACAAAATGACAGTCATTTAACAAAAGTGTCCCATTCGGCAATGAGATCTCGCATACTCCCACTGCAACTGCATCCAAAGAGTCTCCACTCCCGAACCGCAATGCAACTGCATCTCCCCTGGCTTCAGCCTCCTACTTTCCTTCAGCACCTGCAACGAATTGCAAATGTGAATGGGACAAGCAGAATCTAAAATCCAGCTGGATGTAACGGCTTCACAAGCCAAAGATAAATCAATAACTGGAAAAATAAAAGTACCTGATGTAGAAGCTCTGTCTCTCCTCACTTGGGCAATGTAATCTGGACAGTTCCTTTTCCAGTGCCCAACTTTGCCGCAGTGGTGGCATTTGTCTTCAGAAGCCCTTTTGGGCTTGGCTATCTTCGCCTGCTGTGGAGGACCGAAGGCTTCTTCTTCTTCCCTTTCTTCTTCTTTCCCTTGGACATTCCTTGGGAAGAAGCAGACAGAGAAGTAGATCTAGGTGGGCGAGTCGGTACTCCCTTCTTCAGATCCTCTTCTGCCGTGAGCAACATCCTATGTAGCTCCTGGTAGGTGCAGACTGTCCCGTGCATGTTGAAGTACATCACAAACTGGCGGAATGAAGCTGGCAGAGAACCAAGAATGACACTCCTACCGAGAATGTCATTTAGGATGAGATTATGTTGCCTCAATTGATCGATCAAATCGATCATTTGAAGAACATGTGGGCTAACACTTTGCCCCTCATCCAGACGCGCATGGAACAGTTCCATGGCGACCTTGTGAACAATAACTTGTTCCTGGTTCTCGAACGATTGTCTTAATCGCGTTATCATACTATAGGAATCTGATGTTCCATAGTATTGTTGCTTGAGTTTCGGAGAGAGCGAACTAAGGATGTATGATTTAACCCTTAAATCATCATTCTTCCAAGCTTCAAAAACTTGGCGTTCCTCCTCTGAAGCATCCTCACCCACTGCAAGGGGCAACGGACCCTCAAGAACATAACCCAACTTTTCGGAATCGAGGACAATCCTCAAATCCAATTCCCAGTCCGTAAAGTTCTCAGCGCCTTTTAGTTTGTTCGCATCTAACATACGCGCAAACTGGTTTGTGGATTGACCCGCCATCGCAAATCTATCATATAGATCACGAAAAACGGTTAGCAGAAATTAAGCAGTTTCATATAATATCAAAAGCATAAACTAGATCATGGATTTTTAATCTAATATGCCCCTCCCACTAAATCATGCAATACTGTAATCCCAAAACAGAATACAAATATTTAATAATTAAATTAAATATAAATAGTGAAAAGTGGATCCCGTGAATATATTTCAGCTCACAGCAGAGGCACGGTCTCGCCTACGTATATTCATCAGGTAGACAACTCATTTGTCAATCACTCAATAGTGACTCCTAAGTATCCGGTCCTGGCCGTTTCTCGTTGTCGCTGCGAAGGCAGGCCCACAAGGAGACGTACCAAGGTAATACTCGTCAATGATAAACTCAAGTTACTTACGTAATCCTGACAGCTAGGGCACGTTCAGAATTCCGCTTTTACTTGAATTTATCTAGTATCAGATATACATCCGGTATAAATAAATCTTTATCGGCTACACCCTCACAGCAGAGGCACGGTCTCGGATGTAGTCACAAAGAAGTATTCATAAACCGTATTGACAAGACGGACCATATAACATGCATCAAATACAAATTACATTTAAACCTTATTATTAGGGATTTTCCGCTAAGTGTCATACACCCTAAATCTAATCAAATTAGTTCCTAATAAGCATGCATAAATCAAGAAAACATGATTAAACATTGATTCAATGATGGCTAATCATTTTAAGTGGCCTAGAATCAGACTCGCTCTGATACCATTTTGAAGGGGTCTATAGGGGTGAATCCGGTAACGCAGCGGAAGCGGTGAAAATCCGATTTTCAGATTTCAAAACTTTTTCTTGGATTAAATAAATAACACATTTATTTAATTACCCATAATCAAATAATGAAATAAAATTTCAAATCAATGAATCAATTCAAGTGAAATTACCAAATTACCCTTATATGTATTTTGTCCATTTTAGTCCGAAATTGATCCAATCAATTTTGAATGATTCTAAATCATTTCTAAGATGAACTTAGCATGTTCAAAACATCAAAACACAAAGGACACAAAAAACCAAAATTCCCTCACCAAAGCCGTGAGCTCCATTTGGGGGCAACATTGACCATTTGGTCATTTCATGCTTCAAAACTCATCTTAATGAAATCCAATCAACATGAAACTTTGCATGCATCTATATACACCCAAATGCTCAACATATCTCAAAACCCCCAAATTTGGAATTGGTTATAAACCCTAATTTTTCAATTTCCACAAATTGGACAAATTAGGACATTACATTAAATCAAATGTTTCAATCATCAATCTTTCATCCAACTATTCAAGTCTCAACACAATGAAACAACTCAAGATCAAATCTAGGTCATTTAAGAGTGGGTCAACAACTCTAGAATAGCAACATGGTTTCATAAACCTTAAAAGAATACATATAACTACACTAGTTACATTCTTGTTCATCATACATGCTCAACACTTTTAACAAATTTCCATCATCAAAAACCACAAAATAAAGAAAAAGATAACTAAGAAACTCATGAGAGGTAGCCTAGATCATAAGGAACAAATTCCTTTCTAATAGTAAGTTTAAGAAACTTACAAAATCCAAGCCTTTCTTTAGGTTTTTCTTTTTCTCCTTCACTTTCTTTCTTTGTCTTCTTCAATGGAACTTTGTTTTTGAAAAGTGTATTAGGTTAAGTGAAATGAAAAATGAAAAACAATTTATATGTGTACAATTACACCTTGGCCGAAATTCCATGGCCAAATTCAAGAAATTTAATTTCAATTTCATTTCAATTATCATAATGTCAACTTGCATAAATATCTTATAAACTACTTTATTAGATATTATCTTGGTCAACAAATGCAACTAATGTCATTTACTTTAATTATCCTAACATAAGATATTTATATTTTAATTAATTTAATCATTTAACAATTAAATAATTAATTAATTAATCAAATACAAATATATTAAATATATGTATAATATTTACATTAAATATTAAAAACATATATTCATTTAGGAAATAAGTCAAATAACTCATTTTGACTATTAATTAATGTGTATTTAAATTAATCAAGTATTAAATGTAAATACACAATAATTAAGTAAATGACTATCTAGTGTCTTTAGCATGTATCTTGCGTTTAACCATTAAACGACTTTATAAATAATCAATATTATTTATTTATGTTGCTCTAGTGCTCAACGAGTATGTTTCATTATTGAGACTCTCTAGGTTCAGGTATATCCGTCACGAAATCAAATTTCATGTCCATAATCTATCCACCCGTAGATTATGACGATCACGGATAATCTCGCTAACCATACAGGTCGAGGTCATCGCAAATGTATAATTCCTCCGTCACAGGTATCCGGATAAATCCCAGAGATATAGATATGAACGTCAAATCTCTATCGGGATTATCCAGTCGACTATTCTATTAGCAATCTCAAAAAGAATGTTTAGAACTAGCTTCTAAACTTACCACGGGCCCATGGTTTTATCTGATTGCTAATCATATGGACTACCTATGCTCTGGTACACAGAACTGACGGATCCTATCTTGATACACATAGGACACCCTGAGGATCTATCTACACCCAACGAACAGGCGGAGGTCTGATCTAAATAGATCGGTGACGTGACTGCCATCTAAGTGTAGAAGATGTCTCATGTGCCCACAATGGCATCTCAAGTCTAAGAATCACAAGTGCTACTCAACCCAAGAAGATTCTTATTGACGCTGGTGTACCATCCATTAAGAATCTTCGGTGAGTCGTTCAGTGTTTATCCACTATAAACACCTACACGTCTATACTAGTCTCCAAGACTTATGGTTCATTGAGAAACCATTGGAATCATATATTCCAGTATACGACATGTACCGGTCTCAACGGGTTTACTATACTGACCAAGTAGTGTAAACCTTGACCAGGAACTGTCTGAGAATGACAACGTCATGATACGACTCAATGTCCGTTGCGACGCTTTTGCAACTGTATCATGACTAATCATTCTAGGGTCATTACGTCTTTACCATATAAAAGATTAGATTATATTATAGAAATTGCATATATTATTACTAATAATAATGTTTTACAGAAGTATTTAACAAAATACAACCGGGAATTGGCGCTCTGAGCACCAACCCCTACAACTTCAACATCCCAGAAAGTCAAGGCTTAGCCGAAGGCTTCTAGGGATATGAAAAAGGGGTAAAGGCAAAATCGTCACAGTCTTCTAGGAAACAAAAGACTTCCCAATATGTCTATCTAAAACTGTGGAAAATGGGGTCACTGGAAGCGTGATTGCCAATGGATAGCGACATAAAGGAATGAAGACGGACAAGGTCCAACTTCAGGTATGTTTTATTATAAAATAGTCCACTGCTGGTTATAAAATGGGATTTTAGATACTGGATGGGTACAAAATATATGTACTATGATGTGCGGGATTGTTGGACAATTATGACCCATAGCGTCACTATTTGTACAGATCATGGTGTTGTTGTACAAATTAACTATATGACAAAGGAGATTGATCTCTTATCATTGTGATTAGATCACCTAGATATATAAATGATAAAGAGGTCCCTATGATTTGTTCCTGGACTGAGAATGATATGAGACAGTATCAGTCCACGAATGATAAATCATTAAATATCCCTAGTCAGAGTATTATCGAGATTGGACATCGATAAATACGTAAAAGACTAGTATTACACTTGTGCGCGTTGTGAGGGCACAACGACATAGATCTCATATATTTGGGTATAGGATACTCATGCAGGTGTAATAGGAGGTTGTGTTTTACCGATGGTACGGGAAACAGCTTCGCTCTGGATAGACCCCCTCGGAATTCCATTGGTAGTATGATTATGTGTCTATGGAAGTCCAAAATCAGGGTAGATGTATTTGGTCTTAACCTGAGACTTGCACCGCTAATACTTGCGGCAATCAATATACTTTGGTTGCGGTCGTCCAAGACTTTAACAGGTTCTGTGTACGCCAATGCTGGGTATATTGAGAATCGTAGTGTGTTGGGTGTGATGTTAAGACGGAAGTATCACTCCAGTCATATGGAGATGATGGTCACATAGGATACAGAACTCGTTCTCTTAAATGCTCGAGCTATCGGGATATTATGACTAGGTCATGTATATCCGATTATAGAGACTAGTCACCAGACATCTGATATGTGCTTCGTACGGGGCAGACACAATTCCAGCCCCAGGCCTAGTACGTGATCATCCGATGCTGGATCGACATACACAATACTAAGTATACTACGCCTGATATAGATCATATATTCCTAACAGGATATTTCTGGAGAATTGGGTAGGCATGGCGCTTTGCTAGAAGCCAACCTTGTCTTGTAAATCGGTACAAACGTAGTACTAGGTACTTACGTGTTCGGATAGTCCGACGATCGTATTTACTGCCAACATATCCGGGGATCTTATGGGCCGCTTGCCGAAGATTCACCGATGACGTATGACTCGCACTTTAATTAATCTGGGATTAATTTGATGAGAGAGAAAATTAATCTCGGATTAATTACGGAGATATTTTATCTGGGATAAAATATTAATTAAAGAGAGAGAACGATTAATTTGGAATTAATCGATAAAATAATATATTCGATATATTATACGAAATTGGATTTCGACGTGGAATTGAAATTGGATTTTAATTCGGGCGAACGAGTTAATTTAGAATTAATTCGTTAGCGACGTGAATAGTGATTTCGCTAGGCATAATCATTTAATTACGTCGCAATGAAAAATTCGTTAATTTGGAATTATCGAACCCGAGCCCGAGTGTGTTTGCGAGCGCATTCGCATTTCAAATTTGAGTGCGGCACGCAAGTCACATCAAACGTCAAATCGCTAGTCACATCAAACATCAAATCACATGTCACTTTAAGTGATGTGACAATTTGATTGATTGATTTAGTGATTGATGTGGTAGTTGAAAAGCATTTAATTGCTTTTTGCTTTTTGACTTTTGCGTTTTGGAAAGTAAAAAGAATTTGGTATTTATTTTGGAAAATATATAAACCAAATACATTTTACTTTTTCCCTCTCTCTCTTGATACACGATTTTTCTCTCTTTCCCTCCTCTTCTCATTCGGCTTTGAGCCATCTCTTCTCCTTCACTTTTCTGGTTTTGCCAAGAGGACAAATAGAAGCAAATGAGTTGATTTTGTTGCAAAATCAAGTGCTAGCACACACAATGGGTTTATACAAAGGTGATAGGGTAGTGAACACATGAGCTTGGAATCATCTTTTGAAGCTTGGAGCTTGGAGCTTCAATGGAGGTCACTAATGGTCGATTCTTGGTGGAGCCAAAGAGGCCAAAACCGAGCAGCCCACTGCCCAATAAACCACTGCCGAGCTTCACCAAGATGTGTTCTTCATCGCGTTGCAAGATCCGTTCATTGTGAGTATGTTTCCGCCATTCTCCTTTGTTGTATTCATGCATTTTTATGCTTGATTTCATTTTTGGGACCTAATTAGAAACCAACAATGGTATCTTGAGCTTATATCAAGCATGAAATTTTTACGGTTTAAAATTGGGCAAAATCAATTTGATCATGATTTGGTTAAATTGATTGATTAAGTATGCTTGGATGTTGATTAATTGAAGTTGTGCATGATCAATTTCATGAAATTTGATTGGATCAAGTTTTCCCCAATTTTGAAGGCTTGGCCGAAAATGGATAAACCCTAATGTCTTGGTAATTTTGTTTGTTTGATCATTGGATGACTTAAAACAATTGGGTAAAGTTGATTTGAGGTTTAATTGGATTGAATTTTGAATTGGACAAATTTCCCCAAATTCTTAAGGCTTGGCCGAATCTTAAGTGATACAAAATTCATGGTGTTTTTTGATTTTAATTCATTGGATGAGTTGAATTGATTTGGGAAATGATGATTGTGGATTCAATTGGATTGAAACCGAATCGAATTGTAAAAAACCCTAATTACCGAGACACTTGAAGTATGTATTGGGTTTGATTTTGATTGAATTGTGTTGGACACTATTTGATGTTAAAGTGCATGATTAATTAGGCTAATTGATGTTTTAGAAATGTTAATTGGGTAATTAATTGTGTATTACACTTAGGTTAATTAATTGTGGAATTTGGAATTTTATAAGTTAATTAATTGGGCTTGAAATTGGATTTGGGCCTTATATGTTGTAATTGGGCTTTTGGGCTTGGTTGTACCAAGTTAGGTTTAGGCCAATTTGGTTGGATCCAATTGGGCCCAAAACCGCATCCATAAAGTCCAATTATGACTTAATGGACCTTAATTATTTAATTGGGCCTAATGGGCCAAAATTGATTTCTGGGCTTATGGGGTAAATCCCGGATTGGATTTTGGTTATTGGTTTTGACCCGAGTTGACCAAAAGTCCACGCCTTAAAGAAATTAATTAAAAGCCCATTGGTCTTTAATTAAATGAACATTGGTTGTTAATCGGGCTTTGAGACCCGTAACGATTAAATTTGGAATTTAAGTCGTAAAAGTTCGTTAATAAAGTGTAATATTTAATTTGGAATTAAATAGTGAATTAGTATTAAATACAAATTGAATTGGATTTAATTTTATAGTTTAATTTAATTCAAGAATTCGTACTTCGAGTACTTATTCGCAAAACGAGTTTGACTAGAGCAAAATCAAATCGTTGTTTGAACATTGGATGATCACTTATTATCAGATTAATTAATTGGATTAGATTGATTGATAACATTCTTGTGTGAATACATGGTTGTGATGCATGAATAATGTATATCGGATGGATATTAGATGGGTGGGGCAATTTTGGAAATTGTAATAAATTTGATTTATTAATTAGACTTGCGAGTCCAGCCTTATTACCTACATACTCTTTGTATTCTCTTCTCACCTATTCCCTTCAATGTAAATGAGGTTTCTTTAGAAGTGTAGTGTAACGGGTAGAAGAAATATTGTGCTAGCAGGAGAGAGAGAAATGGAGAGATTTGATCTAGGATCAATGTGTAAAGTATCCATCCGCATATCATTATTATTTTTCATATGCGCTTTATTATGTGTTTAGAATGCATGTTTAAGGGTGTATGATGATGAGACCTTAACAAAGATAATAAATTGGTTACAATTTGCTCCCGAAAAACCCTCAAATAATATTAAGCGTTTTTCCTTCCATTGAGTGATTCTCACTCAAGATCCGAGACTGGCATTGGCTTTTTGGCCAAATTCAAGGCCTTTGTCCGTCGAGGATGTGTTTGAATCACGAGAGATTTGTTCCATATCGGTTTCTTGTCCAAGTTGTGGTTTGTTGGCCAAAGTCAAGACCACTTCTTATCCATCGACATTGATTAAGAAGATTTCCATGGTCAATGGGTCGCGCTTGACTAGGATCACTAAGTTTGTTGTGCCAAAGTCAATGCTTAGTTGATTCAGAGGAAAAAGGTTAGGCAATACATTGGATGTATTGGCATATATAAGATATATGTTTCGGACTTGGATGTCCCTCTACCGGATCTAGGAATTGGATTGGATCCAATTGATCTTAAAGATCTACCTAGTTAATTATCATACAATTTGTTGGCCAAAGTCAAGGTTGTGTGATATTTAACGGGATCCTAGCCTACTAGGAAACACGGTTTCCCGAGTACTCGACAGAGGGTTAGAGGCTCGCCGAGAAATAGTTGGAGGCAAGAATTGAATTTGCAATATTCGTTTAATTACTTGTCATACGCGCTCATTCAAATATCATTCGTCATATAAATTAATATATTAGTTGGACTAATATTTAATAGTTGTTTTAATTAAAACAGTTGGACTGTATTATAGTTGATTATATAATTGGATTATAATAATAAATATATTTGAATTAATTAATTTCAATTTACAGTTGATTTTATAATTGGATTATAGTAATCAATGTAATTGAGGTTAATTAATTTAAATTATATTTGATTGTATAGTTGGACTATAATAATCATTATAATATATAGTACCACAAATCGTTGATTAAATAGTTGGACTATTAGAATCAAGATAAATGAAAGATTAGTGTTTATAACATAATCCTGGGTGAAAATGTATTTAAACGACTATAATTTTCAAATTGGGAATAAATTTTCAGGATAGTCCTGGAAACTAATACGTTACTTTATTTGATAAAATAACATATTAGGCCTAAGCCCGGAGTTAAGCAAATAGTCGAGCATAATCTTGGAAGATTAAAGTGATGATAACTTAAGTGCTTAATCCATTAAGCTTGTCGCAGTAGACTCCTTACTTTCTGAATCAGAACTAAGGATTAGATCCTTAAAGTATGATAATGAAATTGAAGGATCTTCATAAATCTATACTTAGATTTTAGAAGTACTAAATTGCAATAGTAAACTCTTGGAGAGTTAATGGCTATACTCAAGGAGACAAAGCCAAAGTTTTCAATAAGGCAAGTAGCGCAAGGCGCACCTTACTTCGATATTCTAGAAACCCGAGGCTTGGCCAAAGGCTTCTGGATTTTGGAAAAGAGCAAATGAAAAATCATTATAATCTTATAGGAAGATAAAAAGGACATATCCCTGGAAGGAATTGAAGACAAGCAAGGCTCTGACTTCAAATATTTTTGTCATAAATATGTTCACAACTAGTATTAAAATTGGATTTTAGATACTTAGTGTGGTACATAAATATATATTGATGTTCACAATATGCTATGAGCAGGATAATGACATCAATTGAGAATTATCTGCGAATTGGAAACGGGACGAAAGTCGCTGTTTTTAACCGTAGATACCTAAATTAGGAAACTGTTATAATGTAACTAGTTTGACTAGAAACATTATCTCCATATCAGTGTTTAACCCGTTGCGGGTGAACCTTTATATTCTAGAACACTAAAGTGTTTTATTATATAAAGATGATATTGAGATAAACACATTAGATGTGAATAATAGAATTTATATTTTGAATATAAATAAATCTCAAACATATAACATGACAAACAAATAGTTCAAAACTGATTTGATCAGAAGAAACTAATTGTGGCATAGTTGTCAGGGACACTATTAAACAAGAATCGTATATCCACATTTTCGAAGAGTGGGTACTAGGACTAATTTGATTATATTCAAATAAAGTCTATGAATCTAGTTTATTGGGCAAAGTGCCTAAAAAACATTTACTTGGTAAAAGTGTAAATGCCACTGATCTGTTAGCCCTAGTTCATAGTGAAGCAAGTGGGCCCATGTCTAGCTAGGCTAGAGGTGGATATGAATATTTCGTGACCTATACGAATGTGGCATTGCGTTATGGTTGTGTGTTTCTTTTGAAGAACACAAATCAGAAACGTTTAGAGTTTCGACACGAAATAGACAAACAGATTGGTTAAAGTATCAAACCGTCACGGTAAGACCGTAATGGAAAATACTTAAGCAATATGTTTCTCGTATATTTGAAAGAGTATAGTATTCTTTCAATGAGGACTCCTCTCGGAACATGTCAGTTTGACGGTGTGTCCGAACAGGATTAACCGAATTTTGTTAGACATTATAAGGTTAATCACGAGTCGCTCTGAGCTACCATTTCCTTCAACGGATAAGCTTTAACCAGTGCAAGAACTTATTTAGAATAAGGTTCCATAAAATCTATTTGACAGATATCATATTAGATATGAACGGGAAAGAAACCAGGTTTCTCATTCCTGTTAGATTTGGGTATGCTAGGCATACGTTTGGATGATACCAAACAAGAACCCAAATTGGATAATTGCCAAATGTAGGTTATCCTAGGGATACCATAAGTATTGTACTTATACACCTCACAAGAGAACAATTAGATTGTTGCTCACCATGTAGTTTTCCTAAGAGGAATACCGATATGCAGTGGTAAGTGGGAGGATAGTAAAACTTGATGAAAAATCGGAGTAATACTGTCCTAGGCACCGAATCTTAATGGAACATAAATAGTTCATCAAGGATGAAACTATACCATTAATCTTCGAATACACAAGAACCGCGTAGGTCGGAGAGAGTCAGAAAATAATTTGGGGTATGGGTTTCTGATCTCACCTCATAAAGATGTCTATCTTATTGAGGAATACCAATTGACTACGTATGAGGAAGTGATACAAGGTATCGACTCCCTATTATGGCAAAGTGCCATGATATCCGAATTGGATTCCATGTAACCCAACTATGTTTAAACACTAGTTGATGTACTGTAAGGCATTGTGCCTATTGGTACTATATAAGTCTTCAAGGAAGACATACATGGATGGCAACATACCAACGTATAAAGCTAGGCTTTTAGCGGAAATGTATCGTTATGAACATTGTTTTGATTACGATTCAACCTTTTACCTGTTGCCACGATAAATCCATTTGGATAATGCTTGTTATTCGATCCATGATTGGATTGAAGCAAGCATTAGGTTCTTGGAATTATCGTTTTGATGTAATCATAATGATTTATGATTTAATTCAAAACGAAAATGATTCTTGTGTATATAAGAGGGTTAGTGGGAGCGCACTGACAGTGGCTGTCCTATAAAATAATGATAATATGTCATTTCTTGGAAATGATATTCCCATAAAATAACTATCGGCGAAAGCTTGGCTTTCGAAATACTCTCCGAGAAACCGTACATTGAAAAATGTGCGCGACCTGGTGTCTCAAACGTTTTGAGCATATAGGATTCACAAACAGGCCAATCCGAGTGATAGTCACTGGATTGATGTTAAGAACTTCCGTTAGTATCTTAGAGAACTAATGATGTTGTCTTAGTCTATGGAGAATGAGAACTTGAAGTGACTGGGATCACTGCAGCAAGTTTCCTATAACCGATAAACACGACTAAAAGTCGCAAAAGGTACTATACAGTTTGAATAACGGTACAGTGAGCTGGAAATCTTCCAAGCAAGATACTGTTACCGAATAAACAATAAATGCAGGTTAATTGCACCAGCTGAGGCAGCAATAGAAGCCATCTGGGTCAATAACAAATCTAATTAGATTAGATATAGTTCTGTTAGCAGCTGAGCTAGGCGTCAGCACAGGCTAAAGAATTAATGGTCTCATCAACGATCCAGATAAATACTTAGATATTCATCTGATTCGTTCGGATCATACATCATGGCGATGTGATGATCGAATAAATCGCATCAGATGATAATAATGCAAATCAGCTGAAGAAAGTTTTTCTCAGCAGTGTGAGCCAACCGTACATAGTTCGGGTGTCAAGCACTCGAGTGACTGGCTATAGGCCAAGTGGGAGATTGTTGGGCAATTATGACCCATAGCGTCACTATTTGTACAGATCATGGTGTTGTTGTACAAATTAACTATGTGACAAAGGAGATTGCTCTCTTATCATTTGTGATTAGATCACCTAGATATATAAATGATAGGAGGTCCCTATGATTTGTTCCTGGACTGAGAATGATATGAGACAGTATCAGTCCACGAAGGATAAATCATTAAATATCCCTAGTTAGAGTATTATCGAGATTGGACATCGATAAATACGTAAAAGACTAGTATTACACTTGTGCGCATTGTGAGGGCACAACGAAATAGTTCTCATATATTTGGGTATAGGATACTCATGCAGGTGTAATAAGAGGTTGTGTTTTACCGATGGTACGGGAAACAGCTTCGCTCTGGATAGACCCCCTCGAAATTCCATTGGTAGTATGACTATATGTCTATGGAAATCCGAAATCAGGGTAGGCGTATTTGGTCTTAACCTGAGACTTGCACCGCTAATACTTGCGGCAATCAATATACTTTGGTTGCGGTCGTCCAGGACTTTAACATGTTCTGTGTACGCCAATGCTGGGTATATTGAGAATCGTAGTGTGTTGGGTGTGATGTTAAGACAGAAGTATCACTCCAGTCATATGGAGATAATGGTCACATAGGATACGGAACTCGTTCTATTAAATGCTCGAGCTATCGGGATATTATGACTAGGGCATGTATATCCGATTATAGAGACTAGTTACCAGACATCCGATATGTGCTTCATACGAGGCAGAGACAATTCCAGTCCCAGGCCTAGCACGTTATCATCCGATGCTGGATCGACATACACAATACTAAGTATACTACGCCTGATATAGATCACATATTCTTATAAGGATATTTCTGGAGAATTGGGTAGGCATGGCGCTTTGCTAGAAGCCAACCTTGTCTTGTAAATCGGTACAAACGTAGTACTAGGTACTTACATGTTCGGATAGTTCGACGACCGTATTTACTGCCAACATATCCGACGATCTCATGGATCGCTTCTCGAAGATTCACCGATGACGTATGACTTGCACTTAATTAATCTGGGATTAATTTGATGAGAGAGAAAATTAATCTGGGATTAATTACGAAGATATTTTATCTGGGATAAAATATTAATTAAAGAGAGAGAACGATTAATTTGGAATTAATCGATAAAATAATATATTCGATATATTATACGAAATTGGATTTCGATGCGGAATTGAAATTGGATTTTAATTCGGGCGAACGAGTTAATTTAGAATTAATTCGTTAACGACGTGAATAATGATTTTGCTAGGTATAATCATTTAATTACGTCGCAACGGAAAATTCGTTAATTTGGAATTAGCGAACCCAAGCCCGAGTGTGTTTGTGAGCACATTCACATTTCGAATTCGAGTGCGGCACGCAAGTCACATCAAGCGTCAAATCGCTAGTCACATTAAGCATCAAATCACATGTCACTTTGAGTGATGTGACAATTTGATTGATTGATTGAGTGATTGATGTGGTAGTTGAAAAGCATTTAATTACTTTTTGCTTTTTGACTTTTGCTTTTTGGAAAGTAAAAAGAATTTGGTATTTATTTTGGAAAATATATAAACCAAATACATTTTTACTTTTTCCCTCTCTCTCTTGATACATAGTTTTTCTCTCTTTCCCTCCTCTTCTCATTCGGCTTTGAGCCATCTCTTCTCCTTCACTTTTCTGGTTTTTCCGAGAGGACAAAGAGAAGCAAGTGAGTTGATTTTGTTGCAAAATCAAGTGCTAGCATACACAATGGGTTTATACAAAGGTGATAGGGCAGTGAACACATGAGCTTGGAATCATCTTTTGAAGCTTGGAGCTTGGAGATTCAATGGAGGTCATCAATGGCCGATTCTTGGAGGAGCCAAAGAGGCCAAAACCGAGCAGCCCACTGCCCAATAAGCCATTGCCGAGCTTCACCAAGAAGTGTTCTTCATCGCATCGCAAGATCCGTTCATTGTGAGTATGTTTATGCCATTCTCATTTGTTGTATTCATGCGTTTTTGTGCTTGATTTCATTCTTGGGACCTAATTAGAAACCAATAGGATCTACTGATTAGCAGGATACTGACTTCAGGTGAGATTGACATGCGAGTCAGAAATAGGACGAAAGTCGCTGTTTTGGTCGTAGAAACCTAAATTTTGGAACTGTCCTTTGGGCATGTACTTAAATCAGGAGGCTGTTATAATGTACCTAGTTTAACTAGGAACATTATCTTTGTATCTAATTTAACCTGTTGCGGGTATACCTTTATATTCTAGAACACTAAGTGTTTTGTTTATGAAACACAAGTCAGAAACTTTTAGAGTTTCGACACGAAGTAAGAAAACAGACCGGTAAAAGTATTAAAAACATTACGATTGGACGATAGTGTAAAATAATAAAGCATATAAGTTTCAAGATTACTCGAAAGAGTATGGTATTCTTTCACAGTGGACTCCTCTCGGGACACCTCAATTTGACGGTGTGTCCGAATAGAGAGACCAAACTTTGTTGGACATAGTAAGGATAATGATGAGTCACTCTGAGCTACCAATTTCCTTATGAGGATACGCATTGAATAGTGCAATACTTATTTTGATTAAGGTTCCATGTAAATTTGTTAGACATACTTCATATTAGATATGAACAGGAAAGAAACCGGGTTTCTCATTCCTGAAGATTTGGGATGCTGGCATATAATTGAATGTTTGGATGATACCAAACTAGAACCCAAATCAGATAAGTGCCTATTTGTAGGTTGTCCTAGGGAAACCAAAATATAATACTTATACAACTCACTAGAGAACAATGTAATTGTTGCTCACCATGCAGTTTTTCCAAAGAGGAATTCCTATATGCAGTGGTAAGTGGGAAGAAAGTAAAACTCGATGAAAATCAGAGTAATACTGTTCTAGGCACCGAGTCCTCACGGAACACCAACAGTTCATCATGGATGATACTGTACCAATAATCTTCGAATACACAAGAACCACGTAGGTCGAAGAGAGTCAGAAAACAACTTGTGAGGTATGGGTTTTGTTGGTTATTATCTAGGTCCCAAGATCAAACAAGACATGAAAACAATGTGTGAACACATCAACGGAGATGGCGGAATACTCACATCGATAGGTTGAGTCGATTTGGAGACGAATCAAGGCCAAAAAGCCACTGCCATAGGCGCACAAATGATGCAGTTCACTGCCTCCAAACACTATTCTAACAACTCACATCACTATTCATTTCACTTTATTAAAGTGACTTGATGTGTGTCTATCAATCAATCAATCACATCAATCAATCACATCACGTAAAGTGACATTTGATTTGACGTTTGATGTGACGAATGATTTGACGCTTGATGCGACTTGCGATGCCGCACTCGAATTCGAAATATGAATGCGCTCGCAATCACACTCGGGCTCGGGTTAGCTAATTCCAAATTAACGATTTTTCCGTCGCGTCGTAATTAAATGATTACGCCTAGCGAATTCACTATTCATGTCGCTAACGAATTAATTCTAAATTAATTCGTTCGCCCGAATTAAAATCCAATTTCAATTCTGCGTCGAAATCTAATTTCGTTTAATATATCGAATATATTAATTTAATCGATTAATTCCAAATTAATCGTTATCTCTCTGTAGACGATATTTTATCCTAGATAAAATATCTCTGTAATTAATCCTAGATTAATTTTCTCTTTCTTCTATATAATCCCAGATTATTTAAGAGTGCGAGTTATGCGTCATCGGTGGATTATCGGGAAGCGACCCATGAGATCCCCGGATATATTGGCAGTAAATACGGTCATCGGAGTATCCGAATCACGTATGTACCAAGTACTACGTTCTGCCGATTTACGAGACAAGGTCGACTCCTAGCAAAGCACCAAGTCTTCCCAATTCTCCGGACATATCCATAAAGAATATACAAGGATCTATATCAAGCGTAGTATACCAATCATATCGTGCATATCGGCCCAGTATCGGATAGTCACGTGCTAGGGCTGGGGCTGGATAAGTGTCTGCCCCGTCCGAAACACATATCGGATGTCTGGTAACATAGTCTCTATAATCGGATATTTATGACCTGGTCAAAATATCCCGATTGGATGCGCATCACTCAAGAGCACTAGTACCGTATCCTGCGTGACATCATCTCCACTATGACTGAAGTGATACTTCCGTCTCGACATCACACCCAATACACTACGACTCTCTGATAAACCCAGAAGTGGTGTACGCAGAACCGGTTAAAGCCCTGTACCACCAAGACCAAAGTCTATCGATTATCGTAAGTATTAGCGATGTAAGTCTCAGGTTAAGACTATACACACCTACCTTGAATTCGGCCTCCTATAGACACATAGTCATAATACCAATGGGATTCCGAGGGGTCTATCCAGAGCGAAGCTGTTTCCCGTACCATCGGTGAAACACGACCTCCTATCGCACTTGCATAAGTATCCGATACTTATATATATGAGAACTATGCCGTTGTGCCCTCACAACGCACACAAGTGCAATACTAGCCTATTCCGCATTATCGATGTCCAATCTCGATAATACTCCGGCTAGGATATTTTAATGATTAATCCTTCGGGGACTGATACTGTCTCATATCATTCTCAATCCAGGAACTAATCATAGGGACCTCTCTTCATTTATATATCTATGGTGATCTAATCACAAATGATGAGAGTGCAATTAATTTGCTACAACAACACAATGATCTGTTCAAATAGTGACGCTATTGGTCATTTTGTCCAACAATCTCCCACTTGGCACATAGCCAGTCACTCAAGTGTCCTACACCCGAACTATGTACGGTTCGCTCAAATTGCTGAGGAAAAGTTTTCGTCAGCGGATTTGTTTGATAATCGTCTGACGCGATTTATACGATCATCACATCGCCACGATGTATGATCCGAACGAATCAGATGATATAGAAGTATATATCTGGATCGTCGATGAGACTTTTAATTCCTTAGCCTGTGCTGACGCCTAGCTCAGCTGCTAACAGAACTATATCTAATCTAATTAGATTTATTTTCGATCCAAATGGCTTCTTTTGATGTCTCAGCTGCAGCAATAATCCGCATTTGTTGTTTATTCGGCAACATTTATCTTGCTCGGAATATTTCCAGCTCACTGTCCCAGTGTTCAAACTTAATAGTACCGTATTATTTAATCGTTTGGAAACTTGTAGCAGTGATCCCAGTCACTTCAAGTTCTCCTTTTCCATAGTTTAAGATAGCATCTTTAGTTCTCTGAGATACTAACAGATGTTCTTAATTTCAATCCAGTGACTATCACTTGGATTGACCTGATCGTGACTCTATATGCTCGAAGCGTATGAGACACCAAATCAAGTACATTTTAAATGTACAATTTCCCAGAGAGTGTTAACAACTCCAAATCTATCCCAGTAGATCTTTATTCATTGAATAAAGGTTGTTACTCCCCAGAATTCTACGGAGAATTTCTATTGAAAGAATATCTATGAAAGCCAAGCTTTCACCAATTGCTTTATTGGGAATTTCACTGTCAGTGCGCTCTCACTAACCTCCTTATATACACAAGAATCATTTCGTTTTGAATTAAATCATAAACCATTATGATTACATCAAAACGTCAGTTCCAAGAACCTTATGCTTGCTTCAATCCAAACATGGATCGAATAACCCGCAAACCTTGTTTGTCGGTTATACAAAATCGTAATGAAATATACAGTTATCTTCAAGCATCTTCAAAATGGATTTACCATGGCAACAGGTAAAAGGTTGAACCATTATTAACACAATGTTGATAACGATACCTTTCCGTCAAAAGCCCAGCTTTGTACGTTGGTCTGTTGCCTTCTATGTATGTCTTCCTTGAAGACGTTAATGTACCAATAGGCACAATGCCTTGTGGTACAACAACTAGTATCCAAAATAGTTGTTATACATGGAATCCATTTGGGACTCATGGCACTTTGCCATAATAGGGAGTCGATACCTCGTATCACTTCCTCAAAACGTAGTCGGTGGATATACCTTCATAAGATTGACATCTTTATGAGGTTAGATCAGAAACCCATACCCTAGGTTGTTTTCTGACTCTATCCGATCTACTAGTTTCTTGTGTATTTGAAGATTAATGGTATATATTCATCATTGATGAGCTATTTGTGTTCCATTAAGGACTTCGTGCCTTGAACAGTATTACTACTCCGATTTTCATCGAGTATCACTATCCTCCCACTGACCACTGCATATCGGTATTCCTCTCAGGAAAAACCGCATGGTGAGCAACAATCACATTGTTCTCATGTGAGATTTATAAGTACTATACTTATGGTTTCCCTTAGGATAACCTATATTGGCACTTATCCAATTTGGGTATTTTAGTTTGGTATCATCCAAACGTTATGGCTGGCATACCCAAATTATCAGGAATGAGAAACCTCGTTTCTTCCCTGTTCATATCCTACATGATATCTGTCAAACAGATTTATATGGAACCTTATTCTAAATAAGTTTTGCACTGTTAATACATATCCTATTGAAGGAAACAGTAGCTCAGAGCGACTCGTGAAAAACCTTATCATGTCCAACAAAATTTGGTTTTAGTTCGGACACACCGTCTAACTGACGTGTCTCGGGAGGAGTCCTCATATGAAAGAATACCATACTCTTTCATTTACATATGAAACTTATTGCTTAAGTATTTTCCATTACGGTCTTATCGTGGTGGAATAATACTATAGCCGATCTGTTTATTTACTTCGTGTCGAAACTTCAGAAGTTTCCGATTGTGTTCTTCAAAAGAAACACATAACCACAACGTGATGCCACATCCGTTAAGGTCACGAAATATTCATGTTCACATCTAGCCTAGCTAGATATGGGCCCACTTACTTCACCATGAATAGGGCTAACAGATCGGTGGCCTTTTTACTATTACCAAGTAAATAGTATTTTAGGTATTTTACCTAATAAACTAGATTCGCAGACCCTATTTGAATAGTCAAATCAGTCATAGTACCCACTCTTCAAAAGTGTGGATATACGAGTCTTGTTTAATTGTGTCCTAGACAACAATGCCACAAATAAGTCTCTATTGATCAAATCAATTTGAGCTATTTATTTGTCATTTTATATGTTTGAGATTTTATTTATATTCAAAATATAAATTATGTTATTTACATCTAATGTATTTATCTCAGTATCATCTTTATATAATGAAACACTTAGTGTTCTAGAATATAAAGGTTTTATCCGCATCGGATTAAACACTGATATAGAGATAATTCCTCTAGTCAAACTAGTTACATAATAACATTTCCTAATTTAAGTACATACCCAAAGGGTAGTTCCTAAACTTAGGTATCTACGGTCGAAATAGCGACTTTCGTCCCGTTTCCGATTCGTAGAGAAATCTCGGCTTGAAGTCAGTGTCCAGCTCATAGCGGATTCTGAACATCAATACATATATTTTATGTACCACACTAAGTATTTAAAATCCAATTTCAATACTAGTAGTGAACATAACTTTGACAAATATTTTTAAAGTTAGAGCCTCGCCCTTTCTTTAATTCCTTCGTGTCTTCCATATCCAAATGGTAGTCACTTTGGGATATGTCAATTATCTTTTCAATATTTCACAAACCTTTGGCCATGCCTTGGGTTTTAGAAGGTCGAAATGATGTGCACCTTGTGCAACTTGCCCAATTGCAAACTTTGACTTTAAATAGATTTATTGTCAAGTATATTAAATTAAGCACTAAAGTCATCATCACATAAATCTTCCAAAGATTTTATGCTCTACTTATTTGGTTAATTATGGGCCTAGATATAACAAGTTATTTTATCAAATAAAGTAACTTATTATTCATTCCCAATGAAAATTAAATCATTTAAATATTCAACTTTTCAATTCTTTCTTGATTTCAATAGTCCAACTATTTAATCAATTTAATAAGGTATTATTTATTATAATGATTACAATAATCCAGTTATTTAATCAACTATAATTTTAATTCAATTATATTGATTACTATAATCCAATTATAAAATCAATTATATATCGAATGAGTTTGTATATAGTCCAACTATATATATATTTAAAACAATATAAAATATTAGTCCAACTAATACTTTTGATTAATATGACGAGTAAAATATAGATGAGCGCGTTTAGCGAGTATTCGAACGAATGTTGCAAATTCAATACTTGCCTCCCACTATTTTTCGTCGAGCCTCTAACCCTCTGTCGAGTACTCGGGAAACCGTGTTTCCTAGTGGGCTAGGATCCCGTTAAATATCACACAATCTTGACTTTGGCCAACAAATTGTATGATAATTAACTAGGTAGATCTCGAAGATCAATTGGATCCCATCCAACTCCTAGATCCAGTAGGTGGACATCCAAGTCCCAAACATATATCTAATATATGCCTATATATCGAATATATACCCTAACCTTTTTCCTCTAAATCAACTAGGCCTTGGCTTTGGCACAACAAACCTAGTCATCCCAGTCAAGCGCGGACCCATTGACATGGAAGCTTCGTAATCAATGTCAATGGACAAGAAGTGGTCTTGACTTTGGCCAACAAACCACAACTTGGACACGACACCAATATGGAACAAAGCCTCGTGATTAAAACACATCTTTGACGGACAAGGGCTTGACTTTGGCCAACAACCCCTGCCAATCTCGGATCTTGACCAAGAATCACTCAATGGAAGGAAAATAAACGCTTGATATTTAACGAGGGTTTTTCGCGTGCAAATTGGCTACCAATTTAATTATCTTTGTTAAGGTCTCATCATCATACACCCTTAAACATGCATTCTAAATACATAATAAAGCGAGTATGAAAATAAATAATAATGATATGCGGATGGATACTTAATACATTGATCATAGATCAAATCTCTCCCATTCTCTCTCAAGCTAGCACTTTTATTACTTCTACCCAATACATAATACTTCTAAAGAAACCTCATATACATGGAGGGGAATAGGTGAGAGAGAATACAAAGAGAATGAAGGTGATAAGGCTGGACACGCAGGTCCAATTTAATAAATCGAATTTATTACAACAATTTCTAAAATTGCCCACCCATCTAATATCCATCCGATATACATTATACATACAACACAACCACGTATTCACACACATAAGCATGCTATCAATCAATCTAATCAAATTAATTAATCTGATAATTAAGTGATCATCCAATGTTCAAACAACGATTTGATTTTGTTCGAGTCAAACTCGTTTTTGCGAATAAGTACTCAAAGTACGAATTCATGAATTAAATTAAACTACATCATTAAATCTAATTTAACATGTATTTAATAATATTCACTATTCAATTCCAAATTAAATATTACACTTTTATTTAATAAACCTTTTACGATTTAAATTCCAAATTTAATCGTAACGCGTCTCAAAGACCGATTAACGTCCAACGTCAATTCAATTAAAGTCCAATGGGCTTTTAATTGATTTCTTAAGGCGTGGACTTTTGGTCAACTCAGGTCAAACCGATAACCAAAGTCCAATCCGGGATTTACCCCATAAGCCCATAAATCAATCTTGGCCCATTAGGCCCAATTGAACTTTAAAGGTTCATTAGTCGCATTTGGGCTTTATGGTTAAGGTTTTGGGCCCAATTAGATCCAATCCATTTGGCCTAAACCTTACTTGATAAAATCAAGCCCAATAAGCCCAATTACAACATTAAAGTCCAATTTCCAAAATTAGGCTCAATTAATTAAATATACAAAATCCAATTTCATATTTAATTAAACTAAAGTGTATACATGATTAATCAACTAAATCAATATTTCTAAAACACCATATTAGTCCAATTAATCATGCTCATTATCATTATCATATGTCCAACACATAAATGAAAAATCAAACCCATTTACATGCTTCTTTAGTCTCTCGGCCAAGGAAGGATTTCACATCCGATTTGGTTTCAATCCAATCAAACCCACAATCGACATTAAATCAACATCCTAAATGATTTCATACACATCTAATGTTCATAAAATCAAAAATCCAAGACATTCAAGGGCATACTCCAATTCGGCCAACATGAGAATTTTGGGGATTTATGTTCAATTCAAAGTACAATCCAATTGACCATAAATTAACATCATCCTACATGATTCTAACTCATCCAATGAATCAAAACAAAAAATTCCAAGGATTCAAAATCACCAACACATTCGGCCAAGTGACAAAAATTGGGGAAAATTATTCCAAATCAATTTTCAACAAATTGGTCCAACCAAAATGCAATTAGACATGTTATAAGCATACTCAAACAATCAATTTATTCAAATCATGCTCAAAACAAATTTACCCAAATTTTAAGCCCTACAATTTCATGCTTGAACCTATAGCTCTTGATGCCATTGTTGGTTATTATCTAGGTCCCAAGATCAAACAAGACATGAAAACAATGTGTGAACACATCAACGGAGATGGCGGAATACTCACATCGATCGGTTGAGTCGATTTGGAGACGAATCAAGGCCAAAAAGCCACTGCCATAGGCGCACAAATGATGCAGTTAACTGCCTCCAAAAACAGAATTTTGAGCTGAGAAACGGAGCTCCAAGCCTCGTCGGACGGATCCCGGCTCATGGGTGAACCTCCCTACCACCTTCGCAAGTCTCGTAAGTGTGCTAGCACTTGGATTTTCACCATGAAAATCCACTCTTGGCTTCCCTATTGCTCACGCCATTTCTGGTTCAAAACCAGTGAAGAAAAATAGTTTTGGGCGTGACTAGAAGAAGAGAAAAATGAGAGAGAAGAAATTGTGTGTTGACTTGTAAAGCATTTTCCAAAAATGCCTTTATATATTTTCCAAGGAAAAATATATTAAAACAATTACAATTGATTAATTAAAACCAAAAGTAAATGCTTTTCCCTCCAAACATTATTCTAACAACTCACATCACTATTCATTTCACTTTATTAAAGTGACTTGATGTGTGTCTATCAATCAATCAATCACATCAATCAATCACATCACTTAAAGTGACATTTGATTTGACGTTTGATGTGACGAATGATTTGACGCTTGATGCGACTTGCGACGCCGCACTTGAATTCGAAATACGAATGCGCTCGCAATCACACTCGGGCTCGGGTTAGCTAATTCCAAATTAACGATTTTTCCGTCACGTCGTAATTAAATGATTACGCCTAGCGAATTCACTATTCATGTCACTAACGAATTAATTCTAAATTAATTCGTTCGCCCGAATTAAAATCCAATTTCAATTCAGCGTCGAAATCTAATTTCGTTTAATATATCGAATATATTAATTTAATCGATTAATTCCAAATTAATCGTTATCTCTCTGTAGACGATATTTTATCCTAGATAAAATATCTCTGTAATTAATCCTAGATTAATTTTCTCTTTCTTCTATATAATCCCAGATTATTTAAGAGTGCGAGTTATGCGTCATCGGTGGATTATCGGGAAGCGACCCATGAGATCCCCGGATATATTGGCAGTAAATACGGTCATCGGAGTATCCGAATCACGTATGTACCAAGTACTACGTTCTACCGATTTACGAGACAAGGTCGACTCCTAGCAAAGCACCAAGTCTTCCCAATTCTCCGGACATATCCATATAGAATATACAAGGATTTATATCAAGCGTAGTATACCAATCGTATCGTTCATATCGGCCCAGTATCGGATAGTCACGTGCTAGGGCTGGGGCTGGATAAGTGTCTGCCCCGTCCGAAACACATATCGGATGTCTGGTAACATAGTCTCTATAATCGGATATTTATGACCTGGTCAAAATATCCCGATTGGATGCGCATCACTCAAGAGCACTAGTACCGTATCCTGCGTGACATCATCTCCACTATGACTGAAGTGATACTTCCGTCTCGACATCACACCCAATACACTACGACTCTCTGATAAACCCAGAAGTGGTGTACGCAGAACCGGGTATAGCCCTGCACCACCAAGACCAAAGTCTATCGATTATCGTAAGTATTAGCGATGTAAGTCTCAGGTTAAGACTATACACACCAACCTTGAATTCGGCCTCCCATAGACACATAGTCATAATACCAATGGGATTCCGAGGGGTCTATCTAGAGCGAAGCTGTTTCCCGTACCATCGGTGAAACACGACCTCCTATCGCACTTGCATAAGTATCCGATACTTATATATATGAGAACTATGCCGTTGTGCATTATGAGTTCTTAGTGATGTCATTTGGTCTGACCAATGCCCCTGAAGCGTTTATGGATCTGATGAACATGGTGTTTAGGCCTTTTTCTAGATCAGTTTGTGATAGTCTTTATGGATGACAATATGGTGTATTCATGTAATGAGTAGGAGTATGCAGAGCATTTACATTAGGTGTTGCAGACACTGAGAGAACAAAAATTGTACACTAAATTCTCAAAGTGTGAGTTTTGGTTGACCAGTGTGGTATCTTTGGGGCATGTGGTGTCCAAGGAAGAGATTGGACTAGATTTTCAGAAGGTTGAGGCTATTCAGAATTGGCATCGACATAAAAGCGTAACGGAGATTCGTAGCTTCTTGGGATTAGCAGGGTACTATAGGAGGTTTGTAGAGAATTTCTCCAGAATAGCTGCTCCATTAACGCGGCTAACTTAGAAGAATGTGAAGTTTGACTGGTCTGATGCTTGTGAAAAGCGTTTTCAGGAACTCAAACACCGATTGATTACTGCTCCTATTCTTACATTGCCAGCAGGATCAGGAGGATTTATTGTGTACTGTGACGCTTCCAGAGTGGGTTAGGTTGTGTATTGATGTAGGGGGGAAAATGATTGCTTATGCTTTCAGAAAATTGAAGCATTATGAACAAAATTATACCACTCATGATTTGGAAATGGCTACAATAATATTTTCTCTAAAGATATGGCAGCATTATCTGTACGGTGAAAGGTTTGAAATTTTCACCGATCACAAAAGCCTTAAGTATATCCAGAGCCAAAAGGAACTTAATTTGAGACATATGAGATGGGTGGAGTTGTTGAAAGATTATGACTACTCCATTCAGTACCATCCAGGTAAAGCTAATGTTGTAGCGGATGCCTTAAGCAGGAAGTCTATGAGGAGTTTGGCTCATTTTCCAATTGAGAAATGGCGCCCAGCCAAACAAATGTAGGGTTGTATGCTGGATGAAGTGAATTTTCAAGTCACGACACAAGGAGGGTTATTAGCGCAGATTCGGGTTAAATCCACCCTTGTAGATGAAATCAGAGTTACACAGGAAGCAGATCCTGAGGTATAATAGATTAGATGTAGATTACAACAATATACAGAGGATGAGTATTATTTAGACAGTGAAAATCTCATCAGAAAGCATAATAGAATTCTTGTTCCTCTGATTCCAGAGTTGAAACGCTCAATATTAGAGAAGGCCCACACTTTATCTTACACCATGCATCATGAGATCACCAAGATGTATCACGACCTCAAGGATCTTTATTGGTGTAATGGCATGAAAAAGGATGTGGCTGAATTTGTCACAAGGTGTCTCACTTGTCAGCAGGTTAAAACTGAACATCAGAGATCACTAGGGAAAATGCAGAGTTTAGACGTTCCGGAGTGGAAATGAGAGAAGATAACTACGGACTTTGTCGTTGGGCTCCCGCGTACCTCAAAAGGGTATGATTCTATATGGGTGATCGTGGATAAATTGACCAAATCTGAACATTTCATTCCAGTTAAGACTAGCTTAACAGTAGCCCAATATGCCAAACTGTACCTGGATAAGATATTGTCGTTGCATGGAGTACCTGTCTCAATTTTCTTTGATCGAGGTTCTCAGTTTACCTCTAAGTTTTTGCAATCATTTCAGAAGGCTTTGGGTTCACAGTTACGCTTTAGCACAACCTTTCACCCTCAGACGGATGGTCAGTCAGAGCGCACCATACATACTTTAGAAGACATGCTTCAGGCTTTTGTAATTGATTTTGAGGGTAATTGGGACCAGTATTTGCCACTTACATAATTTTCTTATAACAATAGTTATCAATCAAGTATTCAAATAGAACCATTCGAGGCTTTGTATGGACGGAAGTGCAGATCTCCAATTGGATGGTTTGAAGTCAGGGGGCAGAAGTTATTGGGAAAAATTTGGTACAAGATGCCGTGGAGAAAGTAAAACTAATCAGAGAAAGGTTGGGTACGGATCAGAGTCGTCAAAAGAGTTATGCGGATCACCGGAGAAAGGATTTGGAGTTCGAGGTGGGGGATTTTGTGTTTTTAAAAGTATCTCATTTTAAAGGAGTCATGAGATTCGTCAAAAAAGGTAAACTCAGTCCTAGATTTATTGGTCCGTTCCAGATACTTCGAGGAGTTGGGGGGAGAGCTTATGAATTGGCCCTTCCACCCAACATAGATAGAATACATCCAATTTTCCACATATCTATGTTACATAAGTATTTGCATGACGAATCTCATGTGTTGGAGCCCCAGACAGTTGATATCCGTCAAGACTTATCTTATTCGGAACAACCAGTAGCCATCGTGGATAGAGAGATAAGAAAGCTACGATCTCGATGGGTTTCTTTACTCAAAGTGATTTGGCAACATCACAAGGAACAAAAGGCTACTTGGGAACTAGAAGAAGCCATAAGAGAGCAATATCCCCAACTCTTCACGGATGAAGGTACACTCCATATCCTTTAAACCTTTTGATTCGAGGACGAATAATTTTAAGGGGGAGAGAATTTTTAACAACCCCAAATATTTTTTTTAGTTTGACTAGGGGACGCATGGGATTTTATTTTCCAAGCACTAATGAATAATTTCGGGATCGACTTAGAGACAATAGACATCTACTTAATTATAGGCCTAAGTTAGTCTAACTTAATTTGATTTAATTTTAGTCCAAATTTTTCCTTTGATTATGAACTAGGCCCAACAAAATTAAAAGAAGTAAAAGAAAGAAAGCCCAAGGCCCAACAAACTAAATTACTTAGATTTTTCTAGAAAATGGGCTAAGTAAATGGTGAGAAAATATAAAAAAACAAATTATGAAAATCTTTTTATTCATTTTTTTTTTGTCTTGGCCGTGAGAGTGAGAGAGAGAATGAGAGAAAGTTTGCAATTTTCTTGGCAAAAATTTGAAGCTTAACAATAGTAATTCATCCAAATAAACCCAAGAAGAAGAAAAAGAAGATCAAATGGCATTATTAGGGAATGAGGAGGTTGATTAGAGGTAAGAAACATTTGACCCAAATTTTTAAATTGTGAATTATGAAGTTTGGGTGTTGGTAATATGTTGAGAATGTGGTAGTATTATGATTCTTGGAGTTTGTTGGTTTAGAAATTCATGTTTGGAAAACCTTTGATTTTCTATTCTAGTTAGGGCATTATGTAAAGATTTAGGAAATTTTGGTGTTTTTAGGATATTGGAAATATAATATGATGAGAAATTATTTACTGGAAGTTCTTGTGATTGTGTTGAAATGAGGTTTGGGGGTTAACCATAGAAGAAACACATTCTGGTTCTGGAAACGACAACGCGTCGCGACGCGCCAAGCTTCACATCGTGGCGTGCACGAGGCAGAAGCATGGATTTGCGACGATGAAGTCGAGTCGCGATGCAGCTGGACCAGCATCGCGACGCATACCCAAAATAAGAATTTTTGTTCTTTTCTTCCTGAAGTCGCGACGCGTGACTTAAGTTTAAAATTTTATTTGTTTTATATTTCACCCAAATGGGTAAAATACATTCTAAGGAATTTAATTTAATTTCAAACCCTATTTGTAAGTTACGTTCTAACTCAGCTTATTCCAAATATATACTCGACATGAGCCGCGTTCTCCTTCAGCGGCGTGAAGCAGAGTTGACCGGACTTCCAATTTGTGAGTGGAGATTTTTCTTTTAAATTGATTTATATTTACTTTTTAAATGCATAGGGCATTAGCTTTATTGAATTATCACTTATTTCTTATGTAAGGAAGTTTTAGAAAATTTTAAGATTTTAAAGCATGAGTTTTTATGTTTTTCGAGGCATGGGGAAAAAACCCACCTCAGCTCTGACTTATGGAATTGACGGACAGAGAACGTGTGTACACGTAATTCAAGGCTAGGGGGACGGCGATATGTAACGCCCCTAGTCCCTAGTTTCAGATTCGGGTAGTAGCATGGATCAACACTACCAGCTTTACTTCAGTGGCTTGGGGGATGGCGATACGTAACGCCTCAAGACCACTAGTTAGACGTATGGGGGATGGCGATACATAAAGACCCCATGCGTCAGGTTTTCTATAGTACCAGAGATTTATACATAATGTATTTTAGAAAAAGGATTTCTTAGGTTTAAAAGAAAAGAATCAGTTTTCAAATAAATATTTCATAAGCGTTTTAAGATTAAATGATTTTGAACAGCTGTACTAATTCAGTTTCTTATTTTTGTAGCTCCACTCTCTGAGGTCCATAGGACTCACCCCCACCACTTCCCAGTCACTAGTCATGGGGTCCATCCTTCCAGACCTATAATCATATAGAATGTAGTTCTCTGGGGTGTCATTTCGTCGTATCATGGACATGTTATGATGATGAATATATACTATATATATATATATATATATATTAGATACTTTCAGACATGTATATATATGTGTTTTGTTTCTTGATCTCGCACGTAAGTTTATTTCAAATTATTAAGTTTGCATATGTAGATATTTATAATTCAACATAACATTAAGATAAAAGTAGGTGTTCTATTGCATGATTTAGAGGCTTAGGCAACAGTGAGATCTGTTGCTTGCCGATAACGTACCCGTACTGGGGATGTTACAGATGAAGCAATCCCGACCAATAGCTGTATATTTTGGAGACATGGTTTGGTGTGTAGACTAGGATGTTTTACATAGATATGGAATCTGCTCCTTCTTGTGAGAAGTAGATGAGTATCTTCCTTAAGGGTCGATTCGGTACTTGAACGGTTAGAGCGCTAAAGTCTTTCTATTACGAATAGAAAGATTAATATTCATAATAGTTATGAATAAATAGTTCATTAGAGAATCAATGGTACTTATGGAATAAAATAATTAGAGGGGTATAACGGACATTATGACCTGACTCTAATTATGAGATACTCGTGAAGGGTCTGTTGGGTTTCTAGGTTAATCCCAAGATAATTTAAGCATAGTAATAGAATGAATATGCAAATAAAAGTGGCGGAAACACACTTACATTGAACGGATTTAGATGTGATGAAAAACAAAATGAGATCCAATATCTCTTTGCAATATACGGCCAAGGTGGTCCTCCAAGCTCCAAGCTTTGTCTTGTGATTCTAAGCTCTTAGAATAGGTTTCCCTATCACCTTGTATTGATCATTTGTTTGTTCTAGCAAGATTGGAAGAAAAACTATTCTTCTTCATACCTCCAAGGCTCACGGCAATGGCTAATTTTGGGAGAGAGAGTTTTCTTTTGGTTTTGTGTTTTTGTTTTTTTTCAAAACAACAATGAAAATCCTTTACCAAAATATTTGGTATATCTTTCAAAAAGTCAACCAAAATTTTGGCTCAAAAAAAAAATCCATTAAATGCCCACACCAACTTCTATCATGAATAGTGACTGCATGTCACTCACCAAAAAAGGTGACTTGACATCTATCACTAAAGTGACAAGTGATGTGACTCGCGATGTGACTTGTAGGCCGCACTTGATTCGAAATAGAAGGGGCCTCACAAACACATTCCGGGCTCTGTTTCGTTAATTCTAAATTAACGAGTTTTTTCCGTTGCATCGTAATTAAATCAAATTTAATTAATAATTATGCCTAGCAAAATTACTATTCACGTCGCTTGCGAATTAATTCTAAATCAAATCGTTAGCCCGAATTAAAATCCAATTTTAATTTCGCGTCGAAATCCAATTTCGTATAATATATCAAATATATTATTTTATCGATTAATTCCAAATTAATCGTTCTCTCTCTTCAAATAGTACTTTATTCCAGATAAAGTCTCTCCTCTATTAATCCCAGATTAATAAAGTTCGAATCATACGTCATCGGTGAATCTTCGGGAAGTGACCCTAAGAGATCCTTGGATATGTTGGCAGTAAATCCGGTCGTCGGACTATCCAAAAACGTACGTACCTTGTACTACGTTCTTACCGATTTACGAGACAAGGTTGGCTTCTAGAAAAGCGCCATGCCTACCTAATTCTCCAGAAATATTCTTAAAGGAATATATAATCTATGTCAGACGTAGTATACGTAGTATTGCGTATCTCGATCCAGTATCGGATGTCACATGCAAGGCCTGGGGCTGGAATAGTGTCTACCCCGTATGGAGCATATATCGGATCACTAGCAACTAGTCTCTTTATTATCGGATAATCATGACCTAGTCATATTATCCCGACGGTTGCAACCTTTTAGAGAACCAGTTTTGTATCCCTGTGTGACCATCATCTCCATATGACTGAAGTGATACTTCCGTCTTGACATCACATCCAATACACTACGATTCTCAATAAACCAATAAGAGGCGTACACAAAACCTATTAAAGTCCTGGACGACCAAAACCAAAGTGTATTGATTGTCGCAAGTACTAGCGATGCAAGTCTCAGGTTAAGACCAAATACACCTACCCTGATGCGGACTCCCATAGACACATAGTCATAATACCAATGGGATTCTGAGGGGTCTATCCAGAGCGAAGCTATTTTCCGTACCATCGGTAAAACACAATCTCCTATCACACTTATATAAGTATCCAATACTTAAATATATGAGAACTATGTTGTTACGCTTCCAAAACACACACAAGTGCGATACTAGTCTATTCCACATTTTCGATGTCCAGTCTCGATAATACTACAACTAGGGATATTTAATAATTAAACCGTCATGGATTGATACTGTCTCATATCATCTTAATCCGGAACTAATCATAAGGACTTTCATCATTCACACATTTAAGGAATCTAATTACGAAATGATAAAAGGCAATTTCCTTTGCTACATAATTAATTTGTACAAAAACACAATGTCTTTTACAAATAGTGACGCTATGGGTCATAATTGTCCAACAATCTCCCACTTGGCCTATAGCCAGTCACTCAAGCATCTAACACCTAACTATGTGTTGGTAAATTCT